>BHFT01034565.1:0-40900 GCA_004320025.1 Laticauda laticaudata | reverse complement strand
TTTGGATTGAAGCTTCCTTATTGTTATGGGTAATCTGTTTTTTTCTGGTTTTTGGAGTTGTTATTGGTACATATAATATCATGTCACCCGAGTCCTTCTTTTCTCCAACTGGCCAAACCCAATTCATGCAATTCCCCTGAATGATTCTACATTTGTGCTGCGCTTCTGTTGCTCAGTAGATCTCTGGGATAACAGAAATTATTTAGGGGAAATATCCATGGTTTTCTCTGGTTTGGAAAAGAAAGATAGGAGAGAGTATTATGTTTGTATTAGCATTAGTACTTCAGAATGAAGTAATTATTTTTAAGCCAGCTCAAAATTTCCTGATGCTTACAGGAGACTTTGCATCCTTCAGTCTCACAGTTGAGATTTACTTTGGTGGGCATCATTTCTGACAAATCCCCATCCCAGTTGCTGATGTTGTGAGGCTGTTATTGTGTGGTCCTATTGCTAAATGTCCATTTTGTCCACAATGTTAACATCCATCTATGACTTCATTGTGCATGAAAACACCCAAGGCTTACAACAATGAGCCTTGCGGCTAGGGCATTTTGATCTCTCAAGCATGTTCTTTGGGTTTCTTGAGTCCAGAACTCTGATGGGCTCAATCATCGAAGCAGCAGTGATTTGTAGCCCAACTCAACAATGACAAGTTTTCTTGGGGTGCTCTTGCCATCACTCCCCTGCCCCCAGTGTAGCCTTTAGATGCCTTGGCTAGGAGTAGGAGTTGTACCTGTTGTTTTGAGTGCAGACTTGGAGAGCTAGCAAATTGGAATCAAGGTCATGCCCACATTTCCCCTCAATCCACCTGGGCAAGGTGTCCATTCATTATGTTGCCTGGAGCACCGTACAAGCTTCAATCAAATGCATCTGAGGAGCACCAAGTTGCAAAATGTTGCTTGTATCCTTGCATTCTAATGACAGTTGGTCAAAATTTATGCAATTATAAATAAGAGAGAATGTCTGTGTAAAAACTGCATTTATTGAACACTTACATTTTAAAAAAAAAAGGCATTTTTATTTTTTTTAAAAAGTGCACCATAGTCAATACATTATTAACTAAATCTATTCCAAAGTGAATAAAAAACAAAAATATACATTTGAAAACACTTAACAACTTTGGACACAACCCGACATGTCTGTGCAAACATTGCTGAACTTCAAGTCCTATTTCCTCTTTGCTCTGGCAGAAACAGAATGTAATCACCAGAGTATTTTCAGGCCAACCAAGCCCATGATGTACCATATATCAGGGGTCCTCAACCTTGGCAACTTTAAGATTTTTAGACTTTACCTCAGTTGGCTGAGAAATTCTGGGAGTTGAAGTCTTCAAGTCTTAAAGTTGGCAAGGTTGGGAACCCCTGCCATAGATAGCTGCTACATGCTTCGTTAGGATTTGGCCTCCCAGTACCAACAGAGGCAAGTAGCAGGGAGTGAATAGAAGAGAGGATCTTACTGTATTTTTCTGCTTTTCTGAGACTAGGGCCCACTATGGTGGAAGCCACCCTCCCTTTGGTATCATTAACATACATGTTCTTCTGCAAGCACGAATACATTACAACAGCTGAAGAGCAGACTTTATAAAGCAGCATTAAATTAAAAAAAAAATTCATGAAAAGACACTCTGAAGATCAGTTTTGCCTAGCACTAAAAAAGAAAAGTGTGGGGATGGGGGGAAGGGGTTTGTCAATCCAGGCAAAGGAAGCATTGTTTAACAAAGAAGATTAAAATATGCCTTTACTTTAGGTTGTAAGCTCCCAACACTGGATGCATTCTGCCCAATTAACCTGAAAAAACAAACAAGCAAACACTGCCACAAGGCATATTTAGGGAGAAAAATCTCAACAAGAATTAAGCCTGTTTTCTTTTCATCGCAGTAACATTAAATAGGCATTTTATGGTGCAAAATAAATACATCTCTTTTAAATTGTTAAAATATCTTTAATCAGTGTATAGCATAATGCCTCATAATTACATATGCGTGTTTAAAAAAATACTGCATACTCCATGACATATTTCTGATTGGCTATATTTTTGGGTGCAAGTCAAACTTGCACCCAAATAAGTGCAGATGCTTTCAGCTATTAGGTTGGGATTTAATTGATCAGGTAAACTCTAACTCAATTTAAGCACTATAAAATCTCACCGACTTCACCCGATATCCGTTTCACTTGAAAGCATTGTTGTGACTTTGAAGTGTTTAATTTTGGTTGAAATATTCTTCTAATTCATTGACATTCTATCTTATTCAATGGAATTTCAGATATACTTTAAAAATCTAGACTGTACCTTTTTTTGAAAAAAAAAAAAGACAAAGTTGTGAATGAGAGATTACTTATGAGATACCTTTTAGGAGTCATCTCAGTCTTTTAACAAATCTATCACAAATCTATCCTGAAATAAAGGTGCTATTACAATATGATGGACTGCCACTAATGTTGGTGGGAAAGAGACTGTACTCAGAGGAATACCTTTCTTGGTAAAGCAACTCTGGGATTAAATTCAGCAGCTCAGACTAGGGCACAGGTTTTCCTTAATCCAGATCTGAAACCTGTTTCTCAAGATTGGCCTATCACACCCAGTAAAAAGAAGAACAGTATTTACAAAGATGCATTCACCTATCTATTAAAAATTCTTTTTAGGAAAATACTTTTGCAAGTCAACTATATAAAGATAAAATACACTTCAAAGATAGTTTTTACATTATTCTATAAAGTGCAGAGAAAACCTTCACATAGGGAATCACTACTCCCTCACGATGAGAACAGAATTACAGCAGCTTTTGCATAGCATTACTCAGAGGAAGTGGGGTCTTCTCTTTCCTCAGGAGATTGGCTCAGAAAAAGTATCTTCGGGTTCTCTGGGTTTCTGAGACAGCAACAGCTTTGCTTCAGGAACAGCCGACGGTGCCAAATTTCCATTGAGGGATCCTCTAGAATTGAATGTTGCTCGTCCTGCAACATGAAAAGCACGCTTCAATCCATTTGCCTTTCTTTGCTTACTTTATACAAGGACATACCATCCTATCTGAATCACAGGGCTAAAAGATGTTCCAAATGAAGGCTTAACTCTGTGTCCACATGAAGCAGGTTTTGCTTCATGTGGACACGGATACCTAGGAAACTCTTAGGCCAGATGCTTGTCCACTTAAGCAAGCATGATTTACTTGATGCTCTCTGAGCTTGGTTGGGTTTTTTTGCAGACACTTCATTAACCACCTAAGTAACATCTTTGTTGCTCAAAGGGAGTGTGGTTTGCTCTCTATTTATATACAGTGGATTGCCCTGTCAGTGTGCATTACTCCCTAAATGTTTCCTAACTGGGTGATGAAATATCTGCAGACAAACAACCAAAATCAGAGAGCACCAAGGACTCCACCATTCAGCCCTGAGCTACAAATATTTTTTTCTATTGGTATGTATTTCAGCTAGCATGAGCCTTTGGTATGCCAAGAAGTCATCCCAAGTTCTAAGTCCCACATATAAACCAAATTTCAGCATTAGATACCTTCTGAAGAAAGCTAGCATCTGGGATCTGCTCAGGTATAAAACCACATTAAGCTCAACTAGCACCCAGTGTCATGTGTTGGGAATCCTGTGTGCAACTCAGAACACTGACCACAGGAATGGACTGTCTTTGTAAGCCAGGGCTGCACAACTGGGGAGAAGCAGTGGTTACAGTGGCAGGATCATGTCAGGAGACCAGGATGTTCTTTTTTGGGGGGAGGGGGGGAAGGATTTCTTTGTTTTTTTAAAACTATCTCACTCACAAATGGGAAATACACTGCTATGGATTTTCAGTCACTGTAGTCAGACAGAGATGAGAGGCTATAAAAAAGAGACTTAAGACCTCACACTGTACAATTCTTTATTCTGATCTTCTCCTTCATGCAACAAGAAACACCACTGAGTTTAATTTTAACTTAAGATAAACATAATGGGCACATAGGAAAAGTGCCACTGCTTAACATCAATAAAGAAGTTAGAAAAAATTTCTCTCTGAATTGCCACTTCAGTGTTTCTTGCACACTTTTTCACTGCTTATGGCATTATGCCTGTTCTCTATCTTTAACAAACTACTGAATCCATCTTAGCTGAATGAGTGTGGTGCAAGAGAGTTGCTGTAATTTATTTTGATATTCACTGTTATTCTAGCAAAAACACAGACTAAGATTGAAGAAAAATGAGTACAAAGTAATGACAACATCCATAAGGTCATATATCCTTACTGTCTGTTTCTTCAATGGGGACATCTATGAAAGGTTCTGTATCTGAGACTGTTCTTCTCCACCGGTGGGAAAGCTGATGGGAAGACACATTTGGTTCTTTTCCAAATCGACTGCTCCTAAAATGAAAGTACTGCACAAGTTATGACATGTTTTTAAGACACACGGTTCTCTTGGGTTTATTAATCTTGTTTGTAAATCCCTGGCATGTATTGCAAAAAAAAAAAAAAANCCCTGGCATGTATTGCAAAAAAAAAAAAAAATACTGCAAAAGATGAAAAGGTGAAGAATCACTTCAAGTTAAATATAAATAGTCTGCTAAGGAATTAAACTAGAAGGTACACAAAATTCCCAAATATCATTTTGAAGATCTGGGTGGCATGGCTCTTTATGGTATGATGAAGTTAAAGTTAATACAGATTTTAATAAACACTTCATTAAGCATGCCCTATTGAGTTTCTAAAAGTTATAAAACAATATTGACTCCCAAATTCCTCTACAGGTACCACCCGAGAAGCTTTTTTTAGAAGAGAAAAGATAGTTACACAAATTTGGTTGACCTATGCTGATTTATTAAATTTTTGAAGAAGGATTAAATTAAAATCAAGAAAAGAACTGGAAACAGAAAGTCGTACTTGTCAATAGTTTGCTCATGTTCAATTGACAGAAAGGTTTAAAATGGACAATTGTGATTTTTTACAAATGAGAAAAGTGAATTTAAATTGGATTTGTGAACCAGTAATGAACATGTTATTTGAAAATGAATATGTTAAGACTGCATGACTAGATGAGCAAAATAATATTTGATCAATAGGAGACTATGTGCTGCAAAGAACTGAAATTTACATTGAATTGTAGTTTGAAAGATATTTTTATAAGATGTTGTATGGTTGGTATCTGGTACTAACACCTTTAACACATTAAATTGTTGTAGGTGCTTAAGAGAGTGTCAAATATATAATGCAAATGCAAAGTGAGGTACTTTTTATCATCTTTAATGGATATGTAAAAAACTAACAATACCGGAATCCGATATGTATTTTAATCCAGAGAATTCTTAAAATAAATATACAACTGAAATCAGAAAATTTTCTTTTAGGCTTGATGGCTAAACAGACTGAAAGAAAACATGGGACTTTGTTTTTATACATGATAACCACAGCAACATTTCTGTATGCAAGGAGTTAGAAAGATCTACAAATTCCTAGAATAGAAGAATGGATGGTGAAGCCCATGCAATTGGCTGAGAAGATAAAACTGATTACTTTGATTAAAAAAAAAAAAGAGCTTGTCCAGCTTTGTTTCTATAGTACTTTTGGATTTTTTGCTTGAAACTTAAAGAAATGAAACTTTAATTTTGGAATTTATTAGAACTGATAAAAGAAATGCTATGTATTATTGTTAAGAGGTTAATATATTTTATATTTGTATCTGTACCAAAGAAAGTTAGAAATTATTCTTTCATTTTTCTCCTTTTCTCTGAAAATTCTCCTACTTCGGCTCTTTTCTGAGCTTTTCTTTTTCTAATTTCTATTTTTTTATTTTTTTGTATTTTATCTTTTGTTGAAATTTAATAGTTTTTCTCAAAATAACAAAAATTAACAACTAGCATTTTGCATAGCATTCAATACAAGGTAAAGGAAATGAAAAACAAATTTATGACCCATGCTCAAAATTATGGACAGTGCAGCACACCATCCCATGATCAAAATTCAGGCACTTGTCAACTGTCCACATTTACAATTGTAGGGGCACGTTAACTTCCCGCACATGCCTAGCTTCACACACACACACACAAACGCACCTATGATCTTTTGACCACCCTGCATAATATCTTCATCTGGGAAGCTTCTTCCATGCCAGCAAGCCTTAATTCACTCAGCTGCCTTCTCAGTTCTTCACGCTGACCCTCTGCTTTTTGTGCCTGGCTGCTAAAGCAGAAGCACCCTGTTGTCTTTTGCTGTTTCTTTTTCAGATCCATGACCGCTCTATTCCCCAGGGGGCTCCAGCTTCTTACATAGCTTCCCAGCCCACCCTAGCAGTACGGTGCCAAGATGCAGCAGCCGTGAAGTCTAGCAAGCATCAGCAGACAGCACAACTTTATAAAGACAGCACTCATGGAATCACCGGAAGGAAACATTTGCTGGAGAAGCTGGGTCTGACAAGGGAACCTCAAAGGCAGTGAGATGCTCCAACTGCAGCAGCTGGGCACAAAAAGACAAACAGTTGGTGTAGGGAATTGGGAGAGAAGGCAGCTAAACAAACAAACTTACTGGCATTTGCTAGGGCAAGCTGGGCAGTTCTGGATGTAGGGTGGCCAAAGGGCAGAGATAGGGGAGAGATAGGTGAATGGAGTGAGTTGGAGACAGTTCTGTAACTTATTGAGGCTTGGGGCT
Source organism: Laticauda laticaudata (assembly GCA_004320025.1). Lineage (NCBI taxonomy): Eukaryota > Metazoa > Chordata > Lepidosauria > Squamata > Elapidae > Laticauda > Laticauda laticaudata. The sequence goes on along the minus strand of BHFT01034565.1, from coordinate 34,279 downwards.
GGGAGGGGCCAATCTTAGAATGGATTGGATTGGGGTGGGTACTCATTTATCAAGTCTTTGTTAACAACCACAATGACAGTGCTGGGATTGCCGCAGTACACCAGCCAGTCATGTGATATATCACTTTTGAGTGCCCTGATTTACAAAGTCATAACTGTGAACTGTCACTAAATGAGGACTGCCTGTACAAAACAGGAATGTCATTGTGAATTCAATCTAGTCATGAATTAATTTTCAATTATATCACGTAAGAGAAACTCATCAGAACCACATTTTTCCAAAATTAATGTGAGATTATATGGAGCAACAGGCTGTGAATTTCAATTGCCAAACCATGGAGCATTCTTATTTATTTGGGATCAAACAATATCCCACAATGTGGTTAAGTGAACCTTAACATAATAGTTCTAATTTGTTTAAATTTGGAATAATATTTAATACTTACCTCTCAAGGGTACAAGTTCCAGGATGGCTAACAGAACGTTTCATCTAAAAATAATGCAAGTAATAAAGCAGGTTATTATAGATTTCAAAATATAAAACAGATTATAGATTTTGAAATCATAAATTGTTTCTTAGTCTATTTCTAATGAAATATTATTTTAAAATATGTATATAGAATGGTTTTTTTCAGAATGTACTGGGAGGAACATGCATTATATGAACGTAAATAACATGGCATTTATAACATAATTTTTTAAAAAATACATCATTGTTTTTATTGTTGGTTTTAATATTTAGTTTCTCAACCATAAGGAGACCTTGAAGCACTATGTTTAAGTAAATGAGGATTAATAGGCTAGATCTAGACTCTTGTGCTTTAGAGGTTACCAGGTCTTCAGAAGATATCATGGTTGCTTGAAGGGAAGGGAATAGAACAGTTTAGGGCTGGGAATAGTCAGTCATGGAGGTCCTCAATTACCATTAAACTCCATAGGTTATCTTGGTTTTTTGCTCATAGGCAAATATTATGGAGTTTATTGGGCAGTAAAAGTATGAGGTAATATCTTCCCCAACAAGCAATATTGTTATCAGAAGTACATGTTTCTAAAACAAGGCGTTTAAGAATAGGCAAGTTTTCCTGATAAGGTCTGAGACTTTCATAACTTTGGGCAGAGGCCTAGCCTGGTGACCTGAACAAGAACAGCACTGAGGAACTGTATGCTAGCTTATCCCCTATTGTTCCCTCCCAAAGTTCCCCAAATATTCAGGCATGTTTGACATTAAAGAATATCCAACCATTTGCACAGGTGAAGGGGACACAGGAGACACTAAAGGATCAGGATGAGGCAAAGGAAACATCTCCGGCTTAAATTTGGCATTTGCTATTTTCACACATTCTTCAAGTGTAGTGATAAATGTGTCACAGGTGGCACTGAGCAAGGAAGAAGCTTCATTCATATTCTGAAAACAAAAGGAAAGAGCAGATATTGAAAACTTTTTCCTAGCAAAACTTTTCACCAATTTAACTGTAATTTAATTGCCAACCAGAGATTGTAACTGCTTTGTAGGGACTTAATTTACTTTGATGAACACCAAACATGTTTCTAAAGCTGGGTGGGGTGCAGATGTTGATTGTACCACCTCAGACACTTTTGTTCTGGTAAACTTTATGACATGATAAAAAAATTATTAAATATTAAAAAAGAGAAAGAAAGGGTAGCTTTCCAGTTGGCAAACTGGAGAAGTCCAAGCCAACATATTCATTATCAATACAGAAGCACATGAACAGTGCAAGGAGCTGGAGCTAATGAACTAAAGGGCCTCTAACATTAACTCTGTGAGTCAACGTTTATATTTATTGCAAGTGAACCTGAAATGCATCCCCTGAACAAGAGATGGCAGATTTTATTTCTCTTTTCCATTGCAGCAGAGATGGTATTCCTCTCTTGCTTTGATCTTATCTATTACCAGTATTTGTGATTCTTATAAAATGTGAAGACTGATTCTAAAACCACTATCTCTTAAAGATGTGTTATAAATTGGTTTGGGGTCTATACTTTTTACATTCAACTGCAAGTGGATTTATATTATGGGGCTACCAAGATTCTGAAAGATTTTGGATTTCTAACTGATGTAATAGCTTTATTTCAGAACAGGCAGAAGCAAATAGTTATTATTTCTTTAGATGCTGAGAAAGGTTTTATAAGATGGGAGGAATATGTTGATATGAAGCAAATGGACTCCACAAAAGTCTGGATATTCATATCTTAACAGTTAAGTATGGTATGGTTAAGTAGGTACATTTATTGAGCAATTAGAACATATTCTAATAATGTACTTTCTTTTTTTAATCTATAACACAAAATCTCAACAGAAATTACACAAATTACATATATATGTTTAAATAATTGGCCTTTTCAACATTCTAATTTTGTCAACAGAAATTCTGAAAATATTGCTGATGTGATAATTGAGATGAAATAGAAAATAGCATTGCCTCCAGAAGTTGCTTTATATTTCATAGATAAGATAGATGCATCTACTCCTAATCTTATTATTTTAATACAAAAGTTTAACATTTTGTCTAATTAATCTATAAATTGGGTAGATAAGACTACATATTATTCAATAATAATAATGCCACTCTATTTTATTTTTTTTATAAATTATTATAATTTATATGTTCGGTATGTTCACTGCCTTAGGTTGTTTATAAAAATAATAAAGGTGAGATACAAACAAAATATATAAATAAACAATTTTACTTCAGAATGTCATCCTTTCAGTTTCACTGCATATAATATATTGTAATAGCACTGCTAAATGAATCAATATATCTCTGTTGAAACAGTTCAGGTATTTTTTTGCAGAACTTAAAAGAAAGTTTGATTATATCACAACATTTGTTTATATTTTATTAAGTTATTATCTGGACTCAGATTTCAACATCACTTGTTTTTTGAAATGGTTCATCTGTTAAACAACTTGGAAACATTAGATGTGAAGCTCTTAACTTAGTAACCTACCTTTATAAGGTGCAGAAGGAAATAAATAAAATATTTATTTCGCTTACAAGATAATAGGTATAAGTATATACATAGTTATGAATACATGAAATGGGTACATATAAGAAAAATAAAGAACCAAGGGACAGGGACGGTAGGAGTTGTGTGTTTTTATGCACTGCCCGCCTAACAGACCCTTCGGAAAGGGTGAGGTCAATAGAGACTCACATCTACAGTTAAGAGTTGTGTTGAGGTTTGGGCAAGAAACCAAGTCTGTAGAGTATGCAGACATTGACACTCTGTTGCTGAAGTCGTATTTTCCTACAATCAAATTTGGTGGGTTAACCTTGAGTTTGTATCTATTCGTGTGCTCTTGTATTGTGGGTTGAAAGTGCTGAAGTATTCAATTGACAGGCTAGGAGGCACGCAATGTATGAATATTTAAATATACTAAGCATTAGATTTGACCAAAGCTGGCGTAATTACGGAATGTGTTTTTCTACGGTCGAGAACTTCAAGTCTGGTGCAATAAGGTATTCACTACAACGAAAGAGGGGTGGAGAACATCTCTTGTGAAATATTTCTGGACTTTTCTCAACTGTGTTAATATCAGATACACATAATGTGGCGTTGCAACGTGATGAGCTGTAATTCGACTCGTATGGTCCTAACAAAATGTTTGTATCTCTAGATAGTAGTGTAATATTACCTAGAGAAAAAGCTACGTAAGATTAGTTAACAACTCTGTAATGCCTTTTGGCTATTAGTTACTAGTGGCTCTAGTCACTTAGATCATAGAGATGAGTATTCCAAGATCATTGAGCAGAGTTTGGATCATCAACAGGTCTTGTCTATTCAGCCTGTATTTTATTTTCCTGAATTTTTTTGTGCAATTATGTAAGACAGAGCATTTATTTCTTGAGATTTCGAAGTTGCCATTTGTTTACCAATTCTGATACTAGTCAAGACTCTTTTTGAAGGGTACATAATGGTCTATGTGTTGAATAGCTTTACATCGTCAGTGAAGAGAACACAGTTTTGCTCTTAAAATATGGATCACAGAGGTCATTTATATTAAGTAAGAAAAGAGTTGGTCTAGAACACTGCCTGGGAGACACACCATTGACAGGTACAAGAAATTGTAGGACGCGCTCCAACTTTTGACATTTGTTGTCTGTTTGACAGAATGCTTTTGGAACGGCCAGGTGTCCAAAGACACCACTAAGATTTTAGTCTTAGGAGTAGTTTGTCGTGTATCACTGAATCAAAAGGCTTTTACAAGATAGCTCTGTGTACCGTAAGATTGCGTCTCATTGCTTTGCCCTGATCGAGTTGTGCGTAGTCCATATGTTTTTGCAGTGTAAGAGTTGCAGATTTACAGATAGTTTTTCCTGAAATCAAATTGTTTATTAAGAATAGCGTTAGTGAGGATAATGAATTGGTTAATAATGATTCCAGTGACTATTAAAGTGAATTAGCGAAGGAAATTGGTCTGTAATTTCAACTAGGCTGGGTCTCCCCTTTTTTTGCAAGATGGGGATGACTGTGGCTTTGTGACCAATAGTTTTGGCAAGGAGCTGTCCTGAAAAGATTTTTCGAAAGATTATGCTTAGAGGTTCGGCTATGGCACAGCGGATAGCTTTTTAAAGAAGTAGGCCAGCATCATTCCGTCGTTCCAATAGCTAGAGATTAGGTTTAGATGCGTAGCTGCTTTTTCAAACATTGTCTACTGTAAAATCGGTAATGTAATAGGATGCAATTGTAGTTTTCTGTGGTTCGCTAGGAATACTGGGCTGAACCATTGCTGTTTACCAAATACTGAGCCAAAGAAATGTTTTCAAGAGCTGGCTTAATGGTCATCATTGCACGTCTTTACCATTAGGTCCTTTCAGAGGCGGGATGGACCTTGAGTCTTTAGTTTGGTTGTTTACAAATTGTAAAAAGCGCGCGGTGCGAATTGGTGCATAGGTTCCTCTCTTTAAGGTGATAAATTGGGTGCATTCAGTCTTTATCTGGCGCATAAATTTTTGTATCAGCTTGCAGTTGGCAACGTGACCAGATTTGTTTCCACGCATGATTTCTTTGGATTGAAGTTTCTATTGTTATGGGTAATGTTGTTTTCTTTGGGCGGGAGGGGGAGTTGGTTATCTGATACTATACGTTAAGGACTCTTTTACACTTCAGTAAAAATATGTGTCATGGTCTTCACAGTATTGCATCAGTGAATAAAAATTGCCAATCAAGGGATGAGAGATCAATTGTCTATAAATCCATAGTTGCCTTTTTTTGCAAGTTAGAATTGAAATTACATCATTGTGATGATTTGTGTGGACGTATGTTGAGACACAAAGTCAATCATATTGTGTTCACTGTTGAAAAACGGTTCTTTAGTATGTATTCCATAAAATAAATTCAAACTCACTGCAGAAGATAAGATTCGAGGTAGTGTTAAGTATTGTTGGTTATATAGTTTTTCCATCGCAGATTGTAACAGCATGGTAGAAGATTGCACTGTATGGTCAGTTGTTACATTTGTTTAGGGTACCGAGTTATAATGAGCCTAGATCGAATGCACCAAAGAAAAGATAAAACGTGTGGGCAGGATATCGTCCATGTTAGTAGTGTATTAGCTTTGTCATGTCGATGTTATAATAGATGATCGTAACATAGTAAGAATGAAAAGTGATATTAAGGTTAGTCACAGATGATAGGTCTCAGGAAGAAGCCAAGCTGCCTGGGTAACTTCGAATGTTTTTTAGATGTAAGGACTTTTATAGAAGATAGCAAATCCACCTCTCTACGTAATTCACGATCGCTGATGTGCGGCAAAAAATGATTGTCTGTTTACTGTGGTAATGGGAGCTCAGGGAGAGATGCGTTGAAGCTCATGTTTGCACAGACAAAATATGATGTTGAATTTAGCATATTTAGTTAAGAAAAGGAGAATTCAGGTATTTATTTCGCGAAGGCTTCTCCTGCATTGAGTTAGTTTGCATTTAAGGCCAGCTGTAGTTGGAACTGAAGACATTAGGGGTTTGTGTGTGCCTACTGGGTGATGGAATTGATACTTGATTGAAGAGGGTACTGTGGTTGAAGGTTCAATCTGATTGCGGGTTGTGTGACTACTTTTGATACAGTCAGCACGGTAGTCAATGTACAGAGGTCCTTCTCTCCATGTCTAGAACGTTGAGTTCTGTGTAGAGTTAAAGGAAGCAGCACGTTGCTGTATGGTTTAGGTCAGGTGAGAACTGGAGTTTTTATGGTTGGGTGGTTTGCTTGGCAATGAATTATAAGCATACAATGATTACGTTTTGCTTGATTCATTTTTGCAGTGACCCTTGGCAAGAAGCGTGGGCCACAGAGCTGTCTCTGCTTTTGAACTCTGGGCCGATGAGGGATAACCCCGATGCGGGAAATGTCACAGTGATTTCATTCAAGGAAGATGGTGATGGCTGAATAAATAACTGACGATGTTGCAGACAGTGTGATACATCAATATGCAGGGACTTCCCTAGAACCCAAATAAGATGGCATTTGGACATTTCCGTTCACACTCAACAGCTTCTCTGATGAGGATTGGGATATCATTGTATATGCACCCATATACAAACATTCACACACACACACACATTTATTCCTGTTTCCCCACAAGCCCACTAGGAGATCCACTTTCTTCACAAAACAACTGCTGAAGACAACACAGCAAATGGGCATAAAATGCCAATTCTTTCCATTCCAAGGACAGAAACAAACAAACAAAAAACTGGGACAAATAGAAAAAAGGGATAGGAATAAAATGTGACAAAATCTGGAATCTTAAACATGAAAATTGAACAGCAACAGTTTTGTTACATCTTCATTTTTGTACACAAACTTTCTTGTCGGGGATATTTTAAAACCCTTGATTCTCTGGGTTTTATTACTGAATTTGAAGTTGACTGAATCAATAACTTTAGATACAATGAAAAAAAAATTAGGACTTTGGCCACAAATAGTCCATTGTTTATGAAGCAATTGAATTGCTTAGGTTATTTTTATCCATTTTGAAAGTTGATACGTAAAATATCAATTTAGGTCAAATCATAGATACTGACACAAATTACACTGTGCAAAATGCTGTAAGTTAACAAAAATGAACAAATTTTGATGTAGTGGACATTTGGATTTAACAAATTAAAAATAGAGACAACCTATCTCTAAAAAAACCAGTTATATTAAAGTTTTGCTACATTGGAAGGAAACAATAAAAATTTAAAAATATAATCTAAAATATTTAGTATATCTGTGACATTCAATTATTACTGGTAGTATGGTAGTGATGGGCTGTTAAAGTACTCTCAGATAAAGCTATGGATCCAACATGATACTATTGCACATCCTTATAATCCAAGTACTTAAAATGGGTGAATAAAAGCTCATTCAAACAATTTATATTACCTCAATGCTTGGTGTGGAATGATTCCCATCATGATGTACATATTCTTGTATTGTATGGACCTGCTGCATCAAGAGATCACAATAGAGGCGCAGTTCAGACATTTTGGTTTTTAGAGATTCGTTGGTTTCACTTATTTCTGGAAGAATACCAAAAAACAAAAACTTAATAATCATGGTGATAAGTGCTCTTCTCAAAAATAAAAATCAATATTCACATTTAATCTCATTCAAATTGATTGCAATTTGTTAAACTTCTGCTCTTTTTGCCAGTTTCCAATTTTACTTCTATTTTATAGTTCTTCATAAATCCATTTTTTCCCAATGGGTCTACTAAATGTGCAGAACATCCTAAATAACTGTTTTGATGCACCCTGCAAAAGTGACTGATGGCTATGTTGGTTCCACTAAAAATGGAGATGCTATCTTACACAGAAAACAATATGACTGTATATAACTCAATTTTGCCTTTTTTATTTATATTATTTATGTCCAACTGCAATATCAATTTAAAATCTGCAGTCTTCTTAAGTATCTGGATTCTCTGAATGGGAGGATTCCAAGAACTATTATCCAATTTTTCTTCATCTAACTGACACATTGTAATCTATTATACAGTAGAAGTAATCCTCGACTTACAATAATTTATTTAGTGACTGTTTGAAGTTACAATAGCACTGAAAAAAGTGACTTATGACTGTTTTTCACACTTATGACCATTGTGGCAACCCCATTGTCACATGATCAAAATTCAGGCACTTGGCAACTCACTCAGATGATCACAGTGTCCCAGGTCATGTGAACCCCTTTTGTGATCTTCTGACAGTCATTGGGGAAGCCAGATTCATTAAACAATCGTGTTACTAATTTAACAACAGCAGTGATTCACTTATCAACAACAAAAAGGTCAGCAACCTTTCTAACAACAGCAAAACTAGCAACTTCAGTATCACTCAGCTAATTTCTAACACTGAAATTCCCAAAATATTTATGATGGCATGGAGAGGAAACACCCAATATAACCTATGACAGTGTGCACCCCAGTCACACATTCATCCCTCTTGTGAAGCAGTCTATGGTGGAAGATTTGCATCTCGTGGAAAGAACGCTGTAGAGTCCCCAACTGCACACTCTTTGGGAAGCCCTATTTGTATACATTTCTGTCTGTGTAGGACTCTTTCACATTAACAATGGAGGCATGCATCAATGATAGGAGTGGGACGCCAGAACATTCTGCAACAGTTCCCAGAGTCTGCAGAACTAGAAATCAACCAATCCGTTGCTTCCAGGTGGAAAGAGCAAGGGCCACTCTGTGTAAGAATAGTATAATAAATCACTCTGGGCCCTTTTACTTGACTAATGCTTGTTTTCCTCTTCTCTATATGTGTTTGCACTTTTTTTTGAATCAGATCTATTGTATTATGAATCTGCAGCAGTAAATGTCTTTTTTTGAGTGCCTGAAGACTATAAAAGTGCCTAGAAGTTTCAAACAAAGATGATTAGGAGGCTGGAGGCCAAAACATATGAAAAACATTTGCAGGAATTGGGTATGGCTAGTCTAGTGAAAAGAACGACCATGAGTGTCATGATGTATTCCAATATTTGAAGTACTGCCCCCAAGAACAGGGGTCAACTTATTCTCCAGAACACCTGAAGGCAGGACAAGAAGCAATGGATTGACACCAATCAAAGAGAAAAGCAACCTAGAACTAAGAAGAAATTTCCTAACAGTGAGAACAATCAACCAGTGGAATGGCTTGCCTTCCAAAGTTATGGGTATTCCATCACTGGAAGCTTTTAAGAAGAAATTGGAGAATCATTTGTCCCCAATGGTATAGGCTTTCCTGTTTGAGCAGGGCATTGGGCGAGAAGACTTCCAAGGTGCCTTCCAATTCTGTTATTTTATTAAGCAAAGCCATATGGCTACAAAAGCTCCCCTACTGTTCAACATGTAGGAAGTGAATCCTGGTGCTTTCTAACCATGAAAGAAAAAGAAATAAAATTTCATGTACCTTTTGATGATTTTGAAGAAGTTAGCTTTTAAGAATTCCATAATATTTTAGAAAATACGCACCTTTTTCTTTTTTAGTTTTGGCATCAGTCAGGCAAGCTTTGGAGCTCCCAAGGGCTACGAGCCACCTTTGTCGCTCAGCAGCATTAACAGCTTTCATGTAGAAATGCTGTTCTCCTGGAATTATTAGCTCCATTCTGGTACTATCTGTAGGATGAACTTAGGAAAAAGAGAAAATGTAAAATAAGCTTATACATTTTCTAAAATTACCTAGAATAAGTGTTAGCTAAATAAAATTTATGCAAATTTAACTGCCTATCACCCACACAGAGACACTCTGGGTGATGTACAATTTAATCAATTTAATAAAAGATTTTTTAAAATTAGGATTATTTTTTTAATATAAAATGTATTGTTTTAGGTAAAGGATTGACAAAGCAGGGCACCAATTCACATGGCATTGCAGAAGGATAACATAAAGATATATTTCTGTAATTACTGATGTTTTCTCTGTGCTTCTGTGATATTAACATATATTTCATTCTTCAGATTCAAGGGTTTGTATTCAAAGGTTGTCTACACTTACTTAGATGTTTTCTGTGTTTCATTAAAAACTGCCACCAAAGGCAGGTGCACTTAGTGGAATCAGGAACAGAAGCAGACATGCTTTTAAACTAAGTCAAAAGAGATCTCAAGGACATGTTCAGTCTTGGAAACTATGCTTAGTTCCAGAATTGAGCTCCTGTCATTTCTTAGAATCCTTCTTATCCTCCAAAGTTGTTATGGCTCCATATTGTGTGTTCCTACGAGTCAGCAATTTAGAACCAGAAAAAGCTGTATACCACTGTGCCTTAGCACTGATAACTGCACAGACCAAAATAAAATAAAAGGCAAATGCCTCACTGCTAATCTTACCTTTGATTTCACAAACGGCCATCTTTATACTTCCTTTGCTGCCTTTACAAACATCATCCTGTGAATCATAGTAGGACAATATCCCATTATCCAGAACAAACCAGCGAGGCTTCCAACCTGAGAAAATAGCAGAAACCAATGTTCATCTGTTTTGCTACAAATATATTTTTCACATACTCTGCAACACCATCCTTCATACAGAATGTACAGCTGAAAGCAAGATTCATGTTCATTCACATTATGTTTGGGAATAAATGACATCATTTTCATAACATACATAGATTAACCTACATTTTGAAAATTATTTATTAGGCAGGTAGAAAAACTTAAATAGCTCATCTTAAGAATTTTAAATTGCTAATGAATTTCACTTCTGCAGTTCACTCTGCTGGCATAGAGAGACATATTATTAAGTTTATGTATCTGATGTTTTAAAAGATTTATGCAGCTGTCATATTATATAAAGTAGCTCTAGGTAGCTAACAACAAATAAAGTAATTATAGATTTCTTTTTCCAAACAACAAACAGACAAATAACAAGATACAAAAAATCTTTTGATATCATCAAGCACCATAACAATCTCATTAAACCTCCAATACAGGGTTCATCTTAACAGTCTTTGAGAAGGCAAGGAGGTTTGGCACCCTTCACTTCAGAGGGGAAGCAGATCCACAGGTTAGGCACATCTACAAAATGTTTTCCAGGTGAAAAGAGAGGGGGGAGAACCTACAATGAACCCCACCTATTCCAATTTAGTGGAGTAGAGAGATGTCCTCTGGGAGAGGAAGATATCTGATAACTGGCCCCATACCATTGGCCCCATGCCACACAGGCTTTAAAAGAGATAACTAGAATCTTGAAAGCTCATATTCAGCTGGTGCAACAGTAGCCTAACATGGTTCACCTGTGGGGTGTCCAGAATTGCACACTGCTGTGTTCTGGATTGGATGAAATCTCCAGTTGCAGGTGGCTTTACAGATCAGCCCCATGTAGGGTACATTGCGATAGTCCAAATGGGAAATGACTTGGGCATGACAGACATGACTGACTGACTAGGATGTGCAGTTTTATTTGCATTCCATTAATTCAGTGGACAAATGCTGAAGATTATCCTAGACAGGATGAATTCTGAATTGCTTCTTCAGATACCGTGTTTCTCCAACAATACATCCTCCCCCAATAGGAAGACCCAGCATGTTTTATTGATTTTAAAATCAAATTAAGCCCCTCCCCCCAAATTAAGACCTATATTAAACATGTGAAATCCTTGCACCAGGCAGAGCGCGAAGAGCTTCGCCTGCGGCACCCAGCGCACCTCACAGGCGGACCCTCCTTCCCAGCAGTGGAGCTCTTGGCAAGGCAGCAAGCACCTCCCCGCCAGACCCTCTGCTCATCCTGCCAGGGTCACGCCAGAGCCATACGGGCTGGGCAGAGCCAGGAAAGTGAGCCGCAGGTACGCGCCTGTCTGCCAAGCAAAAGAGCCAGGCCGACCTAACCTTGGCTTCCTTCCCAAGTCCCTCCAGCGTGAACCCAAAGGAGCCACTGGGAGAGGCCGCCCGAGGCAGTGATAGCACTCACCCATCCATGGACAGGAAGGCAAGGCGACTCGCCCTCCTCCGAGCTGAGCCCCGCCAAGTCAGTGCCTCTGCCTGATGCCCGTTCCGCTGCAGCGTTTGGAGCTGCCAGAGCATTTGGAGATGCACGGGGACGGGCTGGGCGAGGGGTGGAAAGGACGGGCGGCTTCGGGCTCTCTCCGCCGGCCAGGGAAGCAGCGCTGCCATCACCTCGCCTCCCTGTCCATGGATGGGTGGGCGCTATCACTGCCTCAGGCAGCCTCTCCTGGTGGCCCAGGAGAGTTCGCGCTGGAAGGACTTGGGAAGGAAGCGAAGATCAGGCCGGCCCGGCTCTTTTGCTTGGCAGGCGGGCGCGCACCCACAGCTCGCGTTCCTGGCTTTCCCCAGCCCGCACGGCTCTGGTGCAGCCCTGGCGGAATGAGCAGAGGGTCCAGCGGGGAGGTGTTCACTGCCTTGGTGAGAGCTCCGCCGCCGGGAAGGAGGGCCCGCCTGTCAGCTGCGCTGGGTGTCCCAGGCGAAGCTCTTCGCGCTCTGCCCGGCGCCAGGCAGGGATGGCGGCTGGGCGCTTCTCCCAGGGGGGCGATCCTGTGCTGCGGCCCCGGGAGATTCACCTCCCCACGTGGGGTTGGGCTGCCCTCTCGGGCAGGGGAGGCTATGTTGTAGTAGGGCGTCATTTTTAAAATAATTGGCTTTACCTTCAAAAGCAAAGGGAAAGCGGCGACAGGAGCGCCTGAAGCCGAGTGTCTCTGCCGGGCTCCGGTTGCAGGAAGGAGCCCTGGCTGGCTGTGCGTGGCTGCGCCAAATGCCACAGCGTTGCTCTAAATGCCGCGGCAGCAAGGGAGAAGAGAAAGCAATGGTGAAGGAAGGTCTCATGATATGAAGTGCCCCACCAACTCCGAGGTAAACATCCAAGCTGTTGCTGCCCGCCCACACGAGGATGCAAGGGGGGGGAATTAAGTCACCCCCCAAAAGATGGCCTAGCCATTTTTTCGGGGGTCAAAAAAAAAATAAGGCCCGGCCTTGTTATGTGAGAAACACAGTACTTCTGGCAAGGCCGCATGATCTCAGTGGGCAAGACCAGGACTCTGGCATCTGAAATCCCATTGCCAGATATAATCTGGCCAGGAAAAAGAGCCTAGGTTTCAAATTGAGAGGCTCACGGCCTCTTTCTAGTCCTACTCTTAGATCTTTGTCTCTATAGACTAATTATAAGTATATATAAAATTTTTGATACAGTTAATTCTCCATCAATATTTCTGTCATTTTTCCTCTTGTTTATGGATGGATGGAATATAGTATAAATATATATGTTATATCGTGAGAACATGTCCCATTTAAATATGTACTGAAAAGCACAATAAAAAATTAATGTGAAACATTCTAAAAAGCAGATACAATATAATTGATGCTCAACCCAGAAATACAATAAAGGTCTTGTTTGAAATATAAAAACACATTCTTTATTCTTTACTATGTAAAATTACAAAGTAATATTTGAAATACCTATTTTAAAAAGAACCCCATGCTTTCCATATCTTATGTTACATATATAGAACCAAGCCGTCGCTGGAGAAGACTCTGTAATTGGGGCTTACTAGGAGCTGAAACAAAAGGCTCCTCTGCAATTATTTCTGCTCCTGCCACATCATTTAAGGGACTGAAAGAATCATAAGGAAGCAAAGGTAAAAGTTTGAAAGATATCAATACCTAACTAGCATCCATGTGCTATCAAGCCCAATTTAACAATTTCCACATATATTGCAAGAAAGGGACAACAGTATCAACCAAAAGCAGTCAAGCCAAAGCCCTGATTAAGCAATTTATGGCTGTCATTGCACCAATCAGCAATGCTGTCTAGTTCTGGATGCAAATAAGGCTTTACTTACAGTTCATTTAATGACTGTTCAAAATTACAATGGCACTGAAAATAGTAACTTTTGACCACTTTTCACACTTATTGACCATTGCAGCACCCCAATGGTCATGTGCTTTACATCAGATGTTGACAACAGACTCATATTTATGATGGCAGCAGAGCTCAGGAGTCATTTTGCAACCTTCTGACAACAAAGTCAATGGGGAAGTTACATTAAATTGTTAAATGGGTTCATTTAACAACCATGTTACTAATTTAACAACTGCAGCAATTCACTTAACAAATGTGGCAAAAAAAGTCATTAAATGGGACAGATTCACTTAATAAATTAAGAACATAAATTGTGGTTTTATATTGAGGTTCTGTATATATAATTGAGACCAATGTATACCTTAGTCAGAGACAGTTAGCTGCTGGTATATGAACTAAGAACATAAATATGTCAAAACAGTTAAGTGTTCTTTCTTTTGCATCTCACTTGCAGCATTTAACCACAATATGTGATGCCTGTATTTATTTTACTATGTATTCTTCATTAACACACACATGCATATTAGAATATATTTTTTCATTTGTTTAGGATTTGGAGGGGAGGGGGGTTAAAATACTTCCAGAATATTAACTTATCTCTTTTGGGAGTTGTGGCAAGAAAGGTTGTAAAATGGGACAAAACTCATGATACGTTTCTCACTCAACAACGTAAATTTTGTGCTCAGTTGTGGTCCTAATGCATGGGCTGGGACTGATGGGAATTGGAGTCCAGAAGCTGAAATGCTACAGGTGCTATACCCGGGTTGTGCCTTTCATCTCCCTGTACTCTCTCCTCAGCCAGCCGCCTTGCCTTTTCCTACAGGACTTTGACCAGGCAACGCCTCGCCTTTCTCTCCCTCATCCAGAGGCTGGTGCCATTCCTTTTTCCCCCATCCCTGCCCCGCCTGCTTCGTTCGGTGGCGGGGTAGTGGTGGGAGAGTCCGCGCCTTATTCCTCCTCGGCGTCTCCAAAGGACAATGAGCAGCCGAGGCCGCGGGGCCAACGGACAGGGCAGACCAGGCCCACGCGCGACTGACGAAGGAGCGCGCCTGCCGCATTCCCCCCTCCCTCCCTCTCGCGCCCGAGGGCAGGCACGCGGGATAACTTCCCTGTGAGGTGGTCCCGAAGGTGCTTTTTTTTCCCACCCGAGACAACTAACCAGACTTCCTGGGTTGTTGTTGTTGTTTTTTTCCTTTTCCTTTTGAATACGTTTTGCTTCTCCTCCAAGAAGCTTCCTCAGCTCAAGAAGAAGCTGAAGAAGCTTCTTGAAGGAGAAGCGAAACGTCTTCAAAAGAAAAACCAATCCGGCTTAGTTGCCACTTGGGGGGAAGAAGAAGAAGAAAACGCACCTTTGGGACAACCTCGACCTGGATAACGTGAAGGACCTCCCTGGATATCTATACCTGTGAGGTAATTCGTCCACTTGTACAAGACGCCTTCCATCGTTCAGAAGAGCCGCCGCGCCTGGCGCACCATCCTGCTCGCCCGCCTCTTCCTTCGAGAGCGGCGCCGGCAAGGCCAGCCCTCCTCGCGCCCCGCAGCCCTTCAAAACACCGGCGGCGACAACAGAGCAGAAAGAGGAGGAGGAGGAGGCGAAATCCGCGATGGGCATGGAGGGCTGAGAGGCTTAGCTCGAAAGGCAGCCTCCACCGCCGCCGCCACCGCCTTTGGGACCCAAGGCTGCTGTGAGAGACCCGGCTGCCCAGGCGGTTTTGAAGTCACTCATTGCCCGTCTCTGAGGAAACAAAACAATGAACGACGTCTCTCCCCGGGGCTCGGCTCGCCTGCCTCCTCGGTCGGTCCGCTTGCTCGCTCGCTCGCTGGCCTTCGCCTTTCCCTCCCCCTTTGCCGGACCTCTGCGTTTGGTGCCATCGACCCTGACGTCTCAAGTACTTCCTGGATGCGGGAAGAAGAGGTTGCTGGTCGAGAGAAAACTAGGCCATCTACGCATGCTCGCATCGTTGCGGAACTGCGAAGAAGATCGTCGCCCTCCATTTGCAACTCTTCCCCTCCAGGGACGAGGAGGGGAGATTCTGCACGACGTACACCCGGGCTTCCACCTGATACGCATCGATGTCAACTCTTTGAAGTGCATTTGTTTCTTTTGCTACCTAATTCTCTTTTTCTGGAGGAACACTGCCCAGCAATCCTATGGGATGAGGCTTGCTACTTCCAGTCCTGCTGCATAGCATCGTTGGCCGAAGGCATCGATGCTGATGTTATGCTAATATGTTGAGCTAATTTCTTAACGTATAGTGGTTTGTTTGTTTGTTTGCAGTCGCACACACAAAACGATGGCCATTCAAAATGGCTTGTCCTTGGTGTTGGCGGAGTCATTGGATATTGCAATGCTCAATATGTATCCTGGAGTGTCTATGAAGATTCTCAGCCATCCAGGTCATGGTTGTCCCAGCTGTGCTTTTTTTTTTTTATTTAAGCAAACTTTATGGATTACAAAACCAAAATATCCAACAAACACAACACAAGAAGAAGAAGAAGAAAAAAAGAAAATGATTAAAAAACTGAACATTCTACTATCGGACAGTCCATGGTTCCTTGTTGTTATCAATATTGGTGATACATTACAAATACATCTTATTGCAAATATTATATTATGATTTACATTTTACGGTATTTATTAATAGATTTTTCAATTTTTGTTTATATCCAGTCATACCAGCATTTCCAGCTTCTATAATATTCTGATGTTTCTTTTTCCTAAGTGCTAGGTTAACTTGTCCATCTCTGCACAGGTTGTTATCTTCTGATAACCATCTCCTTCTGTTGGAATACTGCTTTTTCCAAACACTGTGCAAAGGTTATTCTGGCTGCAGTAAGAATATGCAGTGTTATATATTTGAATTGGAATTTGTCTATTAAATATCCCCAATAGGAGAATTCTGGTTTTTAATTCAATTTGCTCTGTCGATATTTCCTCCAACCACTTTTTTATTCAATGCGAGTAGTTTTTGGTCTTCTAGTGCAGGACCACCACATACAAAAAATGTTCCCTGTTTTTTTTACATTTCCAGCAATTCGGATCATGTTCAAGAGACATTTTCGCTATTCTCAAGGGTGAGAGATGCCATCTGTAAAACATTTTATAGGCATTTTCTTTTATATGCTGCTGATCTTGTAATTTTATTATTCCTTGTCCAACCCTTTTCCCATTCTAATATGTAATGCTACTCCTATGTTTCTGCTCCAAGCTATCATGTTGCCTTTGACTACTGCCTCTTCTAATTCCGTCTCTAGTAAATAATTACAAAATTGAGTTATATTTTTTTTATCTGGACCTAATAAAATTTTATCTATTGTTGTTGCCTTCGTATAAATTCCAAAATTTTTCTTGTCCTGGCTATATTTATTTTGAATTTGCAAGTAAGCCCACTGGTCTATTTTGTAGCCCCTGTTCTTGAGATCTTGCCATGGTTTTAAAGTTCTTTTGCCATCAAGGTCTTTGTATTTTATCATTTTATTAGATCTAGATTGTTTGGATGTATCATCGCCTCCATAGCTGAGATCCAAATGGGGATGTTTAAATAATGTTTTTTTTATTTTGTTCCAATTAGCCAGAAGGAATCTCTAATTATATGTCTGTGGAAAGACTTCTACTTAATTTTCTCAATGTCCCATAAAAATGCATGCCATCCCCTCTGTAGATCATGGCCTTCTAAAAATAAGATCTTTTATTCGACAGATTTACCCACTCTTCAACCAGAGTGAGGAGGCTGCACTATCGTATAATTCCCAAAATTTGGGAGTGCCATACTCCCCTGCTCTTCATATCTTGCATTGCCTTTAGGTTTATCCTCAGTTTTTTCCCTTGCCAGATAAATTTGGTGATTATCTTGTAAGTTCCAATGAAGTAAGTTCGGGAAGTTGCAGGACTTAAAATTAATAGGAAAAAATGAAATTAATAACTAAAAATTTAACAGAAAAACAAAAACTAAAATTGGAAAGGATAATGGGATTACAAATAGTAAAAAAAAAGTTAACCTAGGAATTTGGTTGCCGGCTCAATGCAAAACTCTAATGGAAAATAATTATAATAAATTATTGCAGCAAGTTAAAAAAAGATTTAGAGATATGGGTGAAATTGCAAATCTTATTAGGGAGGATTGCCACTATAAAAATGAATATTCTGCCCAAGTTTTACTGATTCCAAACAATACCAATGAAAATACATAAAAATTAAATTACTCCAGCGGTGCTTTTTGAAGAGGCAAAGTGGCCTGTCTGGTTTTTCTTTGAAGACGAAAGCTCAAAGCTGAAGAAGCTTCTGAGAAGCCAGGCGTCTTCAAAGAAAAACCAGGAAAAGCACCTTTGGAACAGGGGTCCTGGAGGGAAACCAAAAGTGATTATTCCTCCTTCACTTGCCTCTGGAGAACAGTACAATATGACTAAATAAACATGCTTTTATTGCATAATTTGGCAATAAATCTGCCTGCTCACCTTATGGCATAAATAAAGCCGTTCAAGAAAATAGTGGGGTGGGGAAGAGAAGGCTGAGGCACCTCTCCCAAAGTACGATCGGGGCTTCACCTTTCACCGCCTCCGCGGAAAAAGAAATCGCACCCTCGAGGCAGCAAGAGACGACGACCCGTCTCACCCTATCCTATCCCGCCNCCCCCCCCCCCCCTCGCTTGAAATGAACGAGAAAACGCCCGACCCTTTCTCTAGTCTCGAAAAAGGGGGCGGGCGGGGCAAAGAAACAAGCGCAAGGCACAACTACGCCTTTTACGCATCCGCCGGAACAGGGCAAAACAGCGAAGGGGCCTTTGCGTCGGAGGGGGAGCCGTGGCCACGCCCCTCTCGGCTCCCGTGACGTCGAACAATGCTCCTGTCGTGCCACGCAGCCAGACGACCAGTTTTGCAACGATGGCTTTCTGCGGGGGGCTCGGCTTTCTCCTGCAGGCGTTTGCTCTCCTCCTCCTCCCGTCCTACGGGCAGAAGGCAGAGGGTCCCCCTGCAGAAGATGTCCAGATAGAAATCTTGCACGTCCCCGAAGTCTGCGAGCCCAAGAGCAAAAAGGGCGATCTACTCAATGCCCATTACGACGGTTTCGTTGGTAGTAATAAGACCAAGTTTTATTGCAGGTAAGTTTCTGGTGGTGCATTCTCTTTTGAACTCTCACCTCTCTCAGCTTCCCTTAGATGATAAAAGTGCCGCTTTGGCTGATCTTCTGGCAGTGGCACAGTTTGGTTACGATCACAAAGTTTCCTTACTCAGCTGCATAGATGTACTCGAAGACAGTTGTAGGAATATTGAGTTCAGCTGCTTTCCAAAGGTTTGTGCCCCAAGTACTGCAGCTTTAAATGGTAACAGATCCTTTCTTGATCAATGGAAGATGCAGATGTTCTCAGCATACTTTGATAAAAACCTATATTGCCCTGTATGCATATCTTGTATATCACCTAACAATCTCCCCTAAAAGAAATTAATTACCTTACCTATTAGAAACATCTGTAAACCAACATACAAGCCCAGGGAGCACTAAAACCTTGATTGAGTTGTGTACTATATATGCCAAAAGATTGCCAACTCTCTTGACTTAATGTGATTTGGTGCTCCATTGCTCAAATCCTTAGATTAGGAATAGTATGGTTTTCAACTGGCATCACCAGCAGATGCTTGCCTTTAATTACAAAAAGCATGCACATGAAATATGCCAGAATAGATAGAACCCTTTCTTCTGCTTTTGATGCACTTTCATCAGACTGGGAAAACTATTGATGGATCCTTCCTAAGATATCTTATTGTATCTTCATTTGCTTCAAGTGACCTCAGTAATACTGAGGATCTCTGCCATTAACAGAGATTTAAGTTGATTTTTAATAATTAAGGCCCTATCTGTATTGAAGGTTACATGAAGTGTAAGTAGTAACAAGATTTTGAGTATGCAAGTGAAACAGAAAAGCCTCTTGCATTATTGGGTCCACATGTAAAAAGTAGCACTGATGATATTATGCTAATATGTTGAGCTAATTCCTTAAAGTATACCGTCTCTTTTCTTTGCAGTCGCACACAAAATGATGGCCATCCAAAATGGTTTGTCCTTGGTGTTGGCCAAGTCATTAAAGGCTTAGATATTGCAATGATGAATATGTGTCCCGGAGAGAAACGAAAAGTGCTTATTCCTCCTTCACTTGCCTATGGAGAAAAGGGCTATGGTAAAATATGATTAAATATGAATACCTTTCCTTTTTATTGCATCATTTGGCATTCAGACCAAAGAAGATTATTGATATGCCAGAGCATATCATTTTTACATACCAGTAACACAACTTTTCCTCTTTTTTTCATCAGCGTTTTTTTCTGTAAATGTTACTTATCCATCAGCAATTATGGAATGATAGTGATGCTGAGGAATGGCTGCTTACTTTCAGGTTCTTTGCATTGTCATTTAACATTGTTATATATATTATTTAGTAATATTGTTATTGGTTGCAAAATGTAAAAGACCCAGAGTGCAATATATTTATCCAGAAGGAGCCAAAGGACCTGGCAGCCTAAATAACAAGGGGAGAAAGAAAGGAAGATAACTGTCCTTAGGGCACATTTTCTTCTAGATTGTAGAGGCCACTGAGAGTCAGACTCTCTTAAAACCAGTAATAACTTAATTTCCATAGCCATGTCACTGCATTGTGATCCTTCAAGAGATATTATGTTAGAACGCATGAGCATTGTTGGAAACCAATGATGATTCTTTTTTCAGGCAGCAAATGAAGAAAGTATTTTTCCCCCCAACCTACAATGTGCTTGTTCTCTATCAGAGCATACTCCTGCATGCTGGGCAAAGATGACCTAGTTAAGAATGTCAAGAATGCATGTGGCTTTTTGCTTCTTTCCAGGGTATTCCTGTGGTATGTATTGCTCTTGGACTTGCTAGTGACTGAATTCTTTTATAAGGCTTTGCCACTAAATCTTGAAATGGAAGGGAGGGGAAATATAAGTAGTTTATGTGGCTGCTGCATGTGGTTTAAAAAATGACAAGATAATGATCATTGAAATCCCCCAATTTTGTGAAATTGTCCTCAACTAGTATATAGCAGGACCCACATGCACAAATCTCTAAACGTTGAGTTCAGCTACCTCAAATACTTATTGCTTATATTGGTGTTCTTTCATAATTGGCCAACCTGATGTATTATGGGTAAGGTTCAGATTTGTGGAGTGCTCAATGGGTAGCAGTGTAGCTGTGACAGGCCTAAATGGCATTCACAGTTTAAGCATCTATGCATTCAGTCTTTAGTGAGATTGTTACAAGATGTGGCTATTTCTAAATGCACATGAAATTTTTGCCAATCTACATTTATACATATAGGGAATTGTGTTATTCTCTGCCTGTTTATTCACAGTGAATTCTTCACATGACTTTTTATTTCAAAACTTTATGATGAAGAACATTTTTTAGTTTTCAGAGCTATATATATGGTCTCTAGAATAAATTCTCAGGTTAAGGAATGTCAGATCTAATCCCTGTGACCCAACTTTTTTACAACTTAGTTATATAAGCAATGCCTGCTACATTTCAAGCAAAAGTGTTTCCTAGCCCTAGAAAAGGAACCAAGCCATTTTGAATTTAGACACTTTGAATGAGTTCCCCCCTACGAAGAAGGGGACTAGCTCCTTCCTCTAATGACTAATTGCATGTGCATGGCTTGTGAATCTAATTCTGGAAACTCCCTCAATAATAGTGTTAGTGTTATTCATGTTTATTTCTGCAAATCTGCTAAATCTTATATATCCCATTTTGATGTCCATCTTCCTTTTCTGAGGTCCTTTTGTCTTTCTTGAAATGTTAATGTTTTCTTGCTGAAACCTGTCTCCCATATTCCTAAAACTCCACAAGGATGAAGTTAGTTTCTGATTTGCCAATGCTATTTGGTGCAGACATAGATCTCATGTCATAGTCAAAGCAGTGAGTGCACCACCAAGCATCCAATCCTGCCATTTACTGTCCTCCATTGGCACTACAAAAGGCTTCAGGATGAAGACTGTGCACTGGGCCCTGTTCATTGACATTGTGCCTTTGATGATGGAGGTTGAATGGTTCCACAAAGTGGTTCCACAAAGCACTTCCCTTGATGTAAAATTCATCAGTACCACATTGCTAAAGAGATGTAGATGTATGGTAGTCTGTGGTTAAAATGGTCAGACATCAGTATGTGCATTTCCTATAACTTTCCTGTTACATTCTTAGAACTAGCAAAGATTCCACCCAATGCAACACTGATCTTTGAAATTGAATTGTATGCAGTAACTAAAGGACCACGAAGTGTTGAAACATTTTCTCAAATAGACCTGGATAGTGACAAAAAGCTTTCAAAGGAAGAGGTAGGAAGAATAATATTCTAAGTCACTTAATTAAAGCATTTCATTAGTTTTACAGAATCAATTATTGAAGTATTGTGGAATAAATGTATGAACCACTCTTTTTATATTAATTTTTTCTAATTTATTTTTTTTTGTTATTCTTTTCGTAGAAAGGGATGCCTGGATCATCACTAGTTCAATTAGTTTGTTCACTTTTGATGTCTGTTATAATAGAGTAAAAAATGCTAATTCTCATCAAGTCCTCCAAGGTTGCTTGAATTAGGTGTTGCTTTAAAGCTGAGTAGACAAGTTGTTACTCTGGATATCAGTTCCCAACTTTCATTATTAGTCATGATAACTAAATCAGAGTTCAACAATTTCTGGAAGGTTGTAAATTGTCCATCCCTGTCTTAAACCCCCTATCTGGAATTCAGGTTCAACTCCTAGACTCCTTGACATTAGCCGTTCTTTGGGGAACAGAGAAGTAAAAGCTGTTTGCTTCTTGAATTGTGCTCCCCAAATATCTCTTTCAAATGAGGAGACCTATAACCAATTCCTACCAGAGAGGAAAGACAATGTGGGAAGATAATGAGCAGGGGAACAAGGAGTATATAGATAGTTTCCAATTTATGACTGGTCACTTAATGACCATCCGAAATTACAATGGCCAGAATGGGTACTTTATGATGTATAAAGCACTCCTGACCAGAGGTGGTATTCAGCAGGTTCTGACTAGTTCTGAAGAACTGGTAGCAGAAATTTTAAGTAGTTCAGAGAACCGGCAAATACCACCTCTGCCTGGAGATTTTACTATATGCCATGCCCACAGAACTGGTAGAAAGTCACTTTGAACAAATTTCAGCTCACTTTTACAACTGGTTACACCAGGGATCTTCGAACTTGACAGCTTTAAGACTTGTGGACTTCAACTCCCAGAATTCCTCCTCCAGTCATGTCAGCTCAGGAATTCTGGGAGTTGAAGTCCACAAGTCTTAAACTTGTCAAATTTGAAGACCATTGGGTTACACAGTCCCACAATCTCCTGACTGAAATTTGCCACACTTTTAGCAGATTTCAGTCAAATACACCCATTTACAATTGTGGCATTTTCTTAATGACCATGGATTCACTTAATAACTGGTTGATTCACTTAATGATCTCTGCAACCTGTTATAAAATCAGGTCCGGTTATGTGCATGTCTCAACTTAATGATCATAAGGACTTATCAAGTCCCAATTGCAGTAATAAGTCAAGGATTACCTATGTTGTTGCATTTATGGCAAAATCCAAGCAATTCTCTTCCTATCCCTGCCTTGTTCAGCTTTGCCAGAAAATATAATTAGACCAGAGAATCTCTCTCTCAGATGAGTTAGTTTACCTGAGACTCTTTTTGCTTTCCTGGTAGAAGAATCTGTTTCGCTTCCTCTTTAACAATGACATTTCTTGGATTTATCCTTTATACAAAACAAGCAGTTTGGAAAAATACTCCTTGATTATAAAATGCTGGTGGTTTGTATTAATGATAATTGCCAGCAAAATGGAACCTTCCGGAAGAACAGATTCTACCAGAATCAATCCCTTGCTCTAGCCCTGCTCTGTTTCCTAAAAATATTTTCCAGAGGATTAAAGGTGCAAGTGTGAAGTCAGCAAGTAAAACTTTTGTAAGTTATATTTTAGAATATTCTAATGCTTGTCTTTTTATGTAGTATTTTGATTTTCAGTAGTTGATTGTCAGCCTATTGGGGTTCACATACAAGAGGGTTATTTATATACTCTCCATCTTGCTATTTAAAGTGACTCTGGGTGGCTTACAATACAATAAAAATAGAAATATAAAACAATTATAAATATAAGAGTAAGTTGGAATTATTGTTGTTTTTAATTCCTTTAGATAAACCATTATTTGAAGGAAGAATTTGAAAGAGATGGCAAAAAACGGGATTCTTCTGTTCAAAATAGTATTTTGGTAGATATATTTAAAAAGAATGACCATGATGGTGATGGCTTCATATCTGCCAAAGAATACAATGTCTACCAGCATGATGAACTATAAAAACATATTATGGACTTGGGTGATCTTGCAGTTTTCATGGGTCATGGAGCGTGGAGTTCCGCAGACATCACAACTGGATGACTTGGTTGTACTCACTCCTCTTCCTAAACAAGTCTTGGTAGATTGGTTTCGCTAGGATTTATCCACAGCGAAATATAGCCACATTTTAAAGTCTTTTTTTTGTGTTACATACCAGTTGATGTACATTTCGCTGTGGTAATTTTTATACTTTTGTATTGAGATTAAACTTTGTTTCAATTATGGTCCTATACACTGCAGCAAAAATAAAATCTGAAAATGGAGTATAATTGGTATACTTCCTCAACTAAAGAGAAGACTCATAAAGTATGCAAGAATTTCTAGGATATATATCTCTGGAGCTAACATTCCCCAATAAATAAATATTTCCAAATCTAAGTACATGCTGTGACATTTTTAGATTTAAGAAAAAACTATTTTAAGATTTGAACTCAAAAGTGTACATATCTTCACTATGTAGATCAAAGGAAATCCAAGAATATAAATTTTGGAAAGCAGTTTTATTAAATTATTCTGATATTTATTTATTTTTATATTTATTTTTATAACTAGAAAAATCAATTTTAAAACCATAGATGCAAATAAGAGACTTTGTGGTTCTATCTTTTTGCAGTCAAAATTCACAGAGCTTGATGGCACAATCAAACCTAGTTCAGATACCAAATTGGACCCAGAATAAATTAGTTGCATTTAAATTTCACTGAAATCAAGATTAAAAGATAGCTATGACTTAGCTCGTTCCATTGGTTTTACAGGGAACAAAGTACAATTAACTTTGGAGCCAGCCCTTAAACATTTATCAGAACTCTACTTCATTCTTTTGTGCCAGAGATCAAAACAAGGCACGGCATGAAGTCGCACAAATTTTTGTCCATTAAAAGAACATTCAAGGCAACCATAAACCGTTTCCCTTCTGGAATTCCCCATACCGCATAAAGAACAACGACCTTTAGGAATGTGGTTATTAAGCAAATTCACTCGTACGTGGGCTCCTTCTCTGAAATAGTTTGTTGAAATGTCAGTCATGCTTGCTGTTTTTTCATAATAATCTGAAAAAAGGTCATCTAAATAATTATCTGAATGGACAATGATATCCATCACCCTTTTATCTGTAAGAAAGCAGACAGGCACAAAGAAGAAAGATTACTAAATTCAAGTGGCACATTACATGGGTTACACAATAAAATAGCTGCAAAAGACATTTCAATTTAGAGACTGCATTAATCATTATGTAATCTGTCAATATTATTCCATGCTCACTATGAGTAGAATAATTTTAGTTGCTTAATAGTGCATTATGACATCTCACTCAAATATAATCAATTTTTACTTTTTTTTCTATAATGAATAAACATGGAAACAAAAATATACGTATGTGTCACTTAAACATTAATTTTAGTTACTGGGAATTCTTACAATTTGTGCATCAAGATAATCTGAAGGTGGGTTCATTTTGTTCTATGAATACTTAACATAAACTATGATTCCTCTAGATATACAATAACAGAAATTAAACTTGCCACCTTTTTACAGAATGGAAAATATAAAGAGAAGAGTTGTATCATATTTAACCTTCATGTCTTCAAAGCAGCTAACTGCACTCTGGCCAATATTTTAACTGGGGATTTTCATTCATTTTACACATTTTATACTGCTTCATTAGGTCAGGTATCGAATATATGTAAAATTTCTTCAATGATTATATCCTCTTAATCTGGATCAGAGAACTGATTGCAGGGAATTGGGAATCTCTGGATTACAGTACTTTAAACTTTAAATACCATAATATAGCTGTAATATTGCCGAACATTGAAAGATGTCTCCCTAATATAGAATTTAATATGAAGTAAATTCAATTATGTTAATTAAAATATATGCACTATGCTTATTTTGAAATCCAATTATTTTACTTGGATCCATAATAGTCTTCCTGTTATTGTTCTGATTAAAAAAAAACCCATTCTCAGAATAGTTGGAAATGTAAACAAAAGCAAGGAACATATATGTGGTGGACATGCCCAGTCGCAAAAAAAATATTGAATGATAAGAAAATGGATAGAGGAAATAACTAAGCAACAAATAGAGTTAAAACCAGAGATATTCTTAATAGGTATAATAACAGGAAAATATGACAAAAAAAAATCTAATGCAACATTTAATAACTGGCTAGAATAGTTTATGCGCAAAATTGGAAAAATGATATTATGCCGTCGGAAGAAAGTGTGCTAAAGAAAGTATTAGAGTGTGCGAGATGGACAGGTTGACAATGAAATAAAAGAGAAGAAACTGAATATTATTTGATTTGGAATGCATGGTATAATTGGCTAAATAGCGGATATAAAGATAAATAAAGAATATGAAATATAGTATGACAATAAGAAATATACATGGTAGATATTATAGTGAAACAAAATATATAAAGGAGTATAAAAATGTACATTTAGTTAAAATCTATGTAAAAAGTATATATATTGATACCGAAGCGTTGCAATGAATGGAAACTAGTAAAATAAGGAACCTTAATAAAAATTTATTTAAAAAAACTATTCTCACTGCTATTAAAGGCTGATAACATCTTTAAATTAATCAAAGAAATGTAAATAAATATTAAACATCATACTTCGATGAAACAGATTTTTCCTTAATTTAGTCAACGAAAATGATCTTGATGGTTCTTTTTCAAATCCTCCTTTTGATTCTGGAGCAACACAAAGTTCTGGGAGAAAAAGTATTTGAAATAGTGTTACTCAAATGTATCAAAAAATTAATGAGAATAAAGACAACGAATAAAAACATTTCATTTGTTTTATAACCAAGATATTACAGATAAGGTAAAAGCATTGAATTATTAGGAAATGATACAATATCTATAGGAAGGGTGATTCAGTAATGGACATTTGGACTTGGAAGCAGATTTCTTTGCTAGACCAAATACCCCAAGGGGTTTCTAATAATTTATGGAAAGGAAGTCTGATAAACTTACATGATAATGAATACAAATCTACATTGTTTTGAATACAATGCAGATATTGTGTCCCATCTTTTCTTTTCACCTCTTTTGTTCTTTTCATTTTAAACTCTCTCAACTTTGGCAGCTTGAAGATTTGTGGACTTCCAGTTCCCAGAATTCCATACTGGCTGAGAAATCCTCTGCGGTGAAGCCCACACATCTTCAATCTACCACTGCGGAGAAATAATGTTCTAAGCCAGGGGTATCAAACTCATCATCACGGCAGCGTCACGTGATGTGTCGGGACATTTTCCCCCTTCGCTAAATGGGGGTGGGGGGGCAACGCATGATGCATCCAGGCCACAAGTTTGACATTCCTATTCTAAGCAATGCAACAATTCTCCCCCTAGATTCCAGATAAAGCTGCTGGAATGAAAAACATGTACTGAAGATAAAATAATGGCAACCATTTTTTTTTAAATTTAGATAGCTTCGAATCAAAGGGTGCAGATTTCTCTCCCTCCCCGGTGTAAAGAAAATGGTTTTGCTCTGTGGCACCATGTATTTTTTTTTTCTTTTTGGACTGCTCAGTATTTGAATTTGAGTAAAATACAAGGAAATATAAAAATATATCTTTTTAGCCTCTAGTACAATGCTAAAAACAATAGATAAAGAATCCCAGGGGAAACCAGACACAAGAATGAAGAAAAAACAATGTAGAGAATTTGAATGTATCCAGCCAGAAAAGAGAATTATACAAAAATCTCTTAAGCATCAGATTTTACAAGGATCTCAATTTGAACATTCCTGCTTGATAACATGATTTCCTATTGCTACCTGCCAACAGTAGTAACTAAGTAGTGGCTGCAATGTAATGTCCCTTGTTCATTCCACCCACATTGCACTTATTTGCTTTTGGGTATGGCTTGGGAAAGGAGCAGAATATGCAGAAGGAACAACTAATCCAATCCCTCATTGCTGATAAAATGACAGTAACTGGAGATGTGTGATGTTTTTCAGCCAGACTAAAGATTCCCTTAGTAATGCAACCATCAGTCTGATATATTGTATCGGAGCACTACTTAATACGCCATTACCTAAGTAACTGTTAGATAACTATTGAACTGGGCGGCAACAGATAAATAGCAAACATGGAGTTTTCATATGAATATTACATGAATGTGTTGCTCAACCTGGACTCAAACTGTTAAGGACAATAGCATTTCTTTTAGGTTAATTACCTTAATTTGTATGTTGTTTTATTTTTATCAGTTTAACTGGTAAGCTATCTAGCCCAGAGACATCTTATTACTGGGCAGTATTACAGTCTCTATCATGAGTCTAATAAAATGAAGCTTGCATTTCTTTTAGAACAAAACAATGTTATTAGCTAGCTCTCCTCTATTTTGCTATTAATTCTCTTTTGCTGTTTCCCAAACACCTTTCTTGCTATGCCATACTCCAGTTCAGCTGGAAAAAAAAACACAAGACAAGGAGGAAGAAGCAATGATCAGATGAACAGAAGGCATAGAAGAGTTTACTTTTCCTCACCTTATGTACCCTTTTTACACAAAAGTCACCTTATTTCATAAAAGCAAGAAACTTAATTGTCTTTGACTAAATTGAAATTATTGATAAATGTTTCTGCATGTCATATTGCAGCTATGGAAGTATGCAAAATAAGATTATCAGGTTGTTTCTTACATTTATATTGTGAGGTAAAAAATGGGTACAAAACAGAATATTCAACCTTAGTCTCTGAAAAAGAACAACCTGGATATACTAGCAATCGAGAGTGCAGGCCAAATATTACTTACCAAAATTACCACCCAGGCGAATATAAAGCTCAAATATGCTAAATGCAATTGTTGTATGTGCAGGAAAGACAATTGCTTTGTCACACCCTTTATAATTATGTTCATCGATAATATGAAACTAATTGGAAAAGAAACATATTGCATTAATATTTCTCTCAAAATGATAGGATCTGAATAATATAGTACAATATAAGTTCTAGAAAGGAAAGTATATTTTCCAGTAAAACTCTTTTTCAAGGAAAATAGAATCATCCTTGTCACCATTACCTAAAATTCTAATAAACCAAGGACAAATGACAAATAATAGCATGATTAAAATGTCTAAAGCACAAATCAGGTAAATCTGATCAACTCAGATTGAACCCTAGTAATCCCTGGGTCCACTTTCAATTTCAAATTTGTGACACATTCATGGGCACAACTCAAAGAAGCACTTGCTTAAGGAATGGGTCAGAAAGAGAAGTGACAAAGACTGTTCTTGAAGGCAAGGGAATCACGTGCATGCATCAAAATCTCCTTCAAAGCATATAAATGAATTTCAATGATTCACTTGACTGGATAAATTTGCATTGATTTCAGTCTGAAGATCTTAAGTGGATTAACAGGCAAGCAAACAATTTTTGTGTATATAGAACTGAGGTGGGGAACAATGGCCCCTTTATGACCTATAGACTTCAACTCTCAGAATTCCTGTGCCATCATGGCTTGCTCAGAAATACTGCAAGTTGAAGTCTATAAAAGGGCCATAATTCCCCACCCCTAATATGGATTGACTAGATCAACTATACACTTTTGGATAACTGGCAACATTTCATCATTCCTTATTTCTACTAAAAGAGCAGTTAAATTACAGTTGATTTAGCTGGAGGTTTTTTTTTCTGTAAAAAATCATTTTAATGATTATTAAAATGTGTAGAAGATGACTTTGTAATAAATCAATACAGATTGATGCACTTGCCTTTGGGAGGATGTCAAAAAAAGTGAAGATGCTATGCCCAACCATGTGATCAAAGCCATGACCATTTTCACCTGTCTGCAACATGCACAACACATGTAAAAAGGGGGTGGGTGGAACTTAAATCACATGATTGAGATCATCATCTTGATTATTTTGATTCTCCTCATGGATGCCTATTTAAAGTCAAAGTATTCAATATACGCGAGCAATTTTGAAATGCATGCTCACTTACTCTCATTGTGTCACCTCTCATACCAGCATGAACAGAGAGAGAACACTGTCGAGTTGTTAGAATACTCTCCATTACCACACAGAGAACCGTTCTTCTACTCTCTCGTGACTGACGGACAAGGCAGTGTTCCAAATCCACTTTTCTAAAATCACAAAGAAATAATTCTTAGAGTCCTGCATTATTCCTTTTATAATATCTCAAGTCTCACTTGTTGGATTTGGGTAATATTCGTAGTTCTCAAAACTCATGCAGAGAGTGTAGGCATAAAGTAAGCAAAACCATCAAGGTAATAAAAAAAACGTTCATACCAACCTACTGGTTAATTCTTTGAGCAAAGTCGGTACCTCAACCTCATGCTTAGTTACAATACCGAAAGAAGCCTTCACTGCAAGGGAATCTGACCCAGCAGTACTGACCCCAGAAGAGTTCATGATGTGATTTCCTTGCTTGCCATTAAGGGCTACATCAGATTTGTCTTCATAATTTAATAATTGATAAGATGAAATACCTAAGGGGAAAGATGGTTTATTGGTGTCTTTAAAAACATATTCATCTATATTAAGAGATAATAGACTTAGTGAACAAATAAAACCAACCGTGGAATCTTCAGATGAACTCCAGATTATATTATCCGAGAAAAGGTTTACTTGTTTTTTCTTTTTCTGAACACACTCATACACACACACACACACACACACACACAAAATGAAGGTTCCAATATGTTTATCTCATTCCTTTTCAGAGCATTTGCTTTGCCATGGTATGCAAAATATTCATTTCCTATGATACAAAGGTTTTTCACTGTCATCATCCCAAACTGCAAGCAACAACAGTCCTTCTCTATAGAATCAAATAATATTTCATGATATGGCAGGTTAAAATGTTTGTATATGAATCACAGAATGCGTACAGAGATAAAAGGTTTTGGATTCCATCCAGACTCAGCTAAGGTATACTTCCTTTTTGCTTTAATTGCAGTGGCATCAAGTCATAACTAATTTCGGGTGGGCCCTATGGATTACTAAAAACTTTCTACAAGATTGTGAGCATGTGTGATCTGAGGTTAACCTTAGGTTTTTGTCTGTATTTTAGATTCGGGCTAAACTACCATATTTTTCAGAGTATAAGACGTACTTTTCCCACCCCAAAAGTGGGTGGAAATGTCTGTGCATCTTATACAGTGAACGTTGTCAAAGCCCCACCCACCCTCCAACCCCCACACTTTGGCCTCTGCCTCCCAGCAATTTGCCTCCTTGCAGCAAACAGCAAATAGCTTAGTCAGCTTCAACACAGCCTGATGAGCACAAGCAGCTGATTGTCAGTTGAACTGGCCTCCCAACAATCAGCTGTTTCAGCTGCAGGGATCACCATCGCCTATTGCCACTTTTCGGCCTTCACGTGCCCCATTTTCCACCCATTCTGATCCCTTCTGCCTGGAACAGACCAAAAATGGGGTGTGCGGAGGCTGAAAATGAGATGCAAAGGCTGAAAATGGGGTGCACGGAGGCAGCAATAGGCAATGGCGATCCCTGCAGCCTGAAGCAGCTGATCGTTGGGAGGCTGATCGATGTGGCCCTTTAACACTCTGCATCCTGGGACTCTGTGCTTGCTTCACAAAACTGTGCTCTGAATACCTTCTGCTTGTATAATAAATGTTATTAGCAGGATGTCGCTGTAGGAGATGGTGAAGTGTGCTCTCTTCTAGCAGCTTTACGAAGATATGAAAAATGCATTTCTGGCAAACTAAAAGCCTTTCCCTATCATTTATTTTCAGACCAAATTAAAACTTTAAAAAACTGGGAAGCTAACATAAAAGGAAGAAACAGTGTTACAGGGAAATAGCACTATAATACGGCTGAGTTAAGTTTTGAAAGAAAAGAAATGTCACATTTCATTGGAGTTATAATAAAATGTATGAACTTGTGTAATTAAATATTAACGGTGCAGTATTAAGGATATCGGTTATAAAGTAAATCCTATCGAATTCAGTTAGGCTTATGTCTAAACAAATATACTAAAGTTCATGTTGCAATCAGGTATTATATATTTATCCTATTACAGAGGTCACACTAAATGAATAAATGTTTTAATAACAAAAAGCAAATTCTTAAAATGTATTCCTCAGTTTTCCAACCCTGTAATGAATGCACTAGCAAAAAAAACCTTTTTAAATAAATTCTTAATATCAAGTTATTTGAATTCCCCCCCCCCCTNTTCCCCCCCCCCCCCCTCTTAGCAATAGCTTTGCCTTTCCCCCAAGGCTGCTTTGCTTTCTATTTTGTTATTGTTGTTGGTGAGCAAATTATGTATAGTTTTATAAGCTTTGAAGGACTTCACATGACTTACCTGCAGAAATTTCTTTCTCTCCTTGAAGAATGTCTTTTAGGCTGAATGGTGTTGATGTAAATTTTGACCTTTTAGAAAAAAGGCAGTTTTTATTTTTGATAACAAGGCTGAGAGGTTGATATTTATCAGCTTCACTGAGGCTACGGACAGGAACTAATCGACCTCCATCACCAACCTGCTTCACAAAACTTTTAGTAGCAGCAGCAAACATATTATACATACACATTTAAAATAACAAAACTCTTATCAAACTCTTACAATTTCCAAACCATACAGCAATATTTAAAAATTGATCAGTACAGGTGGAAAAACTCTACTTTGTCCTAAAATTGATTATATCTGACTGAAAGGGAAGCATTGGCATTATTCTAGTCATCCTTTCCCAGTGTATACTATTCAAGAACTCCTTTTCATTGTCCAGGTAGAGTCAAAATAATTAATAATAAATTAACAAAGTAAACTGATAGGACACAGTTACAACAATACTCTTCTGTAGTACCATTCCAGTTTCCACGCCACTTTCACACAACATAGAAAATCTGCTATTTTTAACTGCATTTAATTTTTAAAATGAATGTTACTCTAACATATATCATGAATGGGATTTCCCCACCTCTAATCTCTGTGTTCTTTTCTATCATGACACAAACTCAACCCAAATTTACTTTGGTTGGGATTTTCAGTTTTAATGTGCATAATGTTGAAATCCCTGTACATCACAGTTCAACAGAGGGGCCTCATTTTTAGAATTTTTATGAAACTCTGGATATTTTCTGTCTGTATCCCACTCAGTTTTTCCCATCCTTTCTTCAACCTTTCTTTCAGATTTAAACATAACAGCCACACACAAAAATGACCAGCGTCCAAAATTATATCTTGCTTTATTTTCCATGTTAACCCAAGGATGCTTTTTCAGGAGATAACTGGACTTCCTTGTTTTTCTTTGAAGACATTTTGTTTCTCATCCAAGAAGCTTCTTCACAGCTCTGAATGGACGGTGGGGAATGGAAGGATTTATATTCCTTGCAGACAGCTGGTCATTTGCATTCTTTTAGCTCAGGAGTGTCAAACTCAAGGTCTGTGGGCCACATTAGATCTGGCCCATGGAGTTGCCCTGGAAACAGCAAAGGAAAGGTCCACAGTGCCTGGGCCCTGCCCAGGCCTACCAGGCACTAATCTACAACCCAGTGGCGGCCATCTGGGCTAGAAAGTGGTCAGCCTTAGATCCATGGTGGCCCCCCACCTCACCCCTGGAGTCCCTTGGGACTGTCCTCTCCTGCAGGTTGACTGTATTCTGCCCCTGTCTGCTCACTGTCTCCTATGCATATGGCCAGGGGGCAGGGCCAAGGCTGCTGGGTGGTCCTTCACTGGCTCCAGGGCAGCCCTGAGGTCGGATCCAAGGTAGGGTGAAGGAACCAACATCATCCGTAGCCCAGGTGCCCTGTTCGCTCGTGTGTGCAGGCCTTACTGTTTGAGTGCAGGAACAAAGCCTTCAAACTGAGTGAGGCCATGGAGTCAGGCCCCTCACACCTGCATCCAGCCTGCCAAAGCTGGCTGCCGCTGAGGGTGGAATAAAAGCCCATTGTTGTAGAGCAGCGGTAATTACTGAGGCGGACACGGAGCTAACAGTCTAGTAACTTTATTACAACGAATAAAGGGTTACCGTGGCTCCCAGGCTAACAGGCAGCTGGCGGTAATAGCTGATGCCGTTTGACAGCTCCTTTTATAGCCGGCTGTCAAACGGCATCAACCAATGGGAGCGGTTCGCGCTCCCA
>BHFT01034564.1:0-22889 GCA_004320025.1 Laticauda laticaudata | reverse complement strand
TTCTATTCTATTCTATTCTATTCTATTCTATTCTATTCTATTCTATTCTATTCTGGTCTATTCCTATTCCTATTTCTATTCTGTTCTGTTCTGTTCTTTTCTGTTCTATTCCTATTTCTATTATTTCCTATTTCTATTCTACTCTACTGTACTCAATTCTGGCAGGGGTGATGGGAGCTGTTACTTGACCTATCTGGACATCTCAGATTGGGGAAGGTTGAACTACCCAGCATTTTGGCATCTTCACCAACCAACAAGCTACAGAATCTCTTGTGCAGAAGAACGAGTTTAGTCCAATCAGTAAGATACTGGTGACTCCTTCCTCCAGGAAATGCAAATAATTCTTTTACACTGGGTTTTAATATGTATGAGATGAAATGACTTTTCCACATGGCAGAATGAGAAAGAAGAAGAAAAAACCCTCATTTGAATATTCTTTATAGATTGGTGGTTGGTTGCATTCTGAAACTTTGGTACTGCTGAACATTAATTTTCTGGAGCTGGTTGTAATAAAATTGTCTATTGTCGGCAGGGAGCCACATTTAAAAAGAAAGTTTCACACGTGACAAAGTCCAGTCACCTGTTTAGAAAAATGGTAATAATAAAAAGGATTGTAAATAGGGAGAAACAAGGAGGATTCAACACCATGCTCAGAGGAACTTCAGGAATAAAGCAGTAAATCTACTCTTTGGGAACAACTACACATCCTATGTTAATACCAGAGAATTAGTTTTCTACATCTGACACCAATGCTGAGATCTGGTTTAAGATGGGTGGCGCAAATTATGGTTCATTTATTTATTCACAACATTTTTATTCTGTTCTTCAACCAAAAAGGCTCTCCAGTTAGCTGATGTACAATCAGTAAAATTATCTACTAATTCCCATGCGTGGGTTTACATCTTAAAGAAATAATACAAAGGAAATGGAGAAGGGAAGGAAAGAGGAGGAAAAATAACTTCAGAAGCAATTATTTGGGTGAAATATAAATTCTTAAATAACAATCATCTGGGTGTAATTCAGAAAAAGAAAGTCTAATTTTTCAACCAGGCTCATAAATTGGCCTGCATTACTAAATTGCCTGCTGTTATGGTTTGATAACATCTGAAACAGTTACTAAAATGACTGTTTTCCTATTTTTTGTTTGAATGCGTAGATTAAGCCAGCCCTTATGATCGAAACAGGAAGAATGGAAGGAAGGACAACAAATAAAATATGCAAAATAAAATAAAAATTCCTTGTAGACAGCCATTAATTAGAGAAGTATGCAGTGAAGTTGAACAGTACTTATTTTAAATCCACAAAGTAAGTGTGAATATTCATTTATTTGGGTGACTGCCCAAATTAACATTCTTACTTTATAGGTCTTTGAAAAATATACAGTTTGATTCTTGCAGCTAATATACATTTTGAATTTAGAGCAGAGGACATAACACGATCAATCTTGTAAATTTCAGGATAAAAAAAAATCCTTTGTTTTATATATAATACTTCCAAATATATTAACATTTAAGCTGGATCTTTTTCTCTAAAATGTGAATATTAGGAATATGCACAACTTTAAAAAAATGCAGTTTGCTCTACTGCCCAGGAAATGACTAGATGTTTTAATTCTAAAAAAAAATTAAATAAAAATAAAACTTTTTTAAAAAAAATAAGGGGAGGCAATCACTTTTAACTTATTTGAACGTTTTAAAAAGCCAAGATGCTAAAGTCAGCATCAATGTGTTTCTTCTTTCTTCTTGGATGATTCTTGGAATGACCTCGTGATGCTCAACATAACATGGATTTTTTTCATAGAACACACCAAAATGAAGCCATGGAGAATCCATCTATCATTGAAAATGGCTTTGACCATACAGGAGGCTTCAAGAAAGGAGTCAAAAATAGCCACACAAATTTATGAATAACAGCATTGGAAGGGACCTAGAAGGGTCTTCTAGTCCAACCCTCTGCTCAAGCAGAAGACCTTATACCATTCCAGACAAATGATTGTCCAAATTCTTCTTAAAAGCCTCTAGTTGATGGAGCACCCACAATTTCTGGAGGCAAGTTGTTCCACTAGTCAATTGTTCTCACTGTCAGAAAATTTCTCTTTAGTTCTAGGATAATTTTATCTTTGATACGTTTCCATCTGTTACTTCTTGTTCTGCCTTCAAGTGCTTTGGAAAACAGATTGATCCCCTCTTCTCTCTGAGAGACCCTCAAATATTGGAAGACTGCTATCATTGGAAGTGGTTCTGTGGTGGTGTAGTGGTTAGAGTGCAGTACCGCAGGCTACTTCTGCTGGCTGCTGGCTGCCGGCTGTGTGCAATTTGGCAGTTCAGATCTCACCAGGCTCAAGGTTGACTCAGCCTTCCATCTTTCCAAGGTTGGTAAAATGAGGACCCAGATTGTTGGGAGCAATAGGATGATTCTGTAAACCGCTTAGAGAGTTTTTTGAAGTGGTATATAAGTCTAAGTGCTGTTGATATCCTGTCATCCCTAGGCCTTCTCTTTGTTAGACTAGTCTAACAAAGGCCAAGGGTGACATGACAGGATGATGTGTATCAACCCAATAAAGAGGAACAGATTCTGAAAAAAAGCATAACCATTTTAGAAGAAAAGCACCAGATTCAGATGCTTAAAGCCCTGAAGATGTAGAACTAAACCCAAACATTGATAAAGGTTCATAACAGGCCAACGGTTCTAATCTTATAAGATCTGAGCACTGGCAAACATAAAAACATTGGTGTAAAAAGGAACCCCATGGAAACACTGATACTAATAAAGATGGAGAAAAAGTGAAAACAGAGATAACCTTCAACACCAGTATGTTGTATCTGGCTCAGTTCTGATTATGAGTTGATAAGTTCATCCTCATAATTCTTCTAACGGACTGAACTTTGAAAATTTCATGGATGCTTCTGAGAATAATTGTGAAGGATGTTCTCACTTAAAACTAATGCTTGTGGCTAACTAAGCTGCAACCTTAACTCCACAGGAAAAAACACATTCTGATTAGTCCCACTATTAATTGCAGTGACCTAACTATATTTAGCTGTGAGGTCAAAATTCTGTTCCGCTCCAGATTTTCTTGATAAATGAAAAGGAATATCTTAGTAAGTAAACTAACAATGAAGATTCATTGTTTATTATCCAACACCAGCTACACTGCTTGTGTTGCTTGGATTTCTTTTAAAGTAGAGGAGATCAATTAATTTATGTCATGAACTGTTTATAAAATAGATCTAACAGAATAAAATATATGCACTTAGACCTATTTTGAGAACTGATGGCAGATAATTACTTATTACACACAGATATGAGAAGGTTACATTTTCTTTTAATATTTTCCTTCAAGACAGCCATTTAATCTGGCTCTCAGTGTTAATTTGGGAGGAGGCTGGTAGCACATTAGCTTAACCAAAATAAGTTTAGTTATTAGACTCATTTAGGTGGAACCACAATTGACTTATAAACTACAGATGGTCCTTGATTTATAAGCACATCAGAGACCAGAATTTGCATTGCTAAGCCAAGTGGTTGTTAAATGAGTCACTCCCGATTTTACCATCTTTTTCACCACAGTCGTTAAGAGAATAATTGCAGTTGTTAAGTGAATCCAGCTTCTCCATTAATTATGCTTGACAGAAGCCAGCTAAGAAAGTTTCAAATGACGATCACACAATCCCAGGACATTGCAACCATCCTAAATGCCTTATGGATGCCTGTTGTGGCCTGTCGGCTTCCTGCCCCCATAGCAGCTGAATCAGATGAGGAGGAGGAAGTGTGGGAGTATCGAGGCAAACTGAGAGCTCTGAGGGGGGAGAGGAAATGGAGCTGGCAGAGAAAGAGAGGCAGAACTTGGGCCACCTGTCAGCCCTCAGATGGAGAGTCAACAGCCCCCGGGTCTGGAGGTGGTTGATGAGGAAGAGGAGGAACAGCTGGGTCCAGTGCCTGATGCATAGAAGGCAAAGGAGAGGAGAGCAGTGGAAATCTATGGGATGGTCCTTGGGATAGGACAGCCACTGCTGTTAGCAAAGCCCCTCCCTAGCTCTGGGGACAAAAGGCAGGGGGCAGAGATGAATAGATGTGGCAGACAACTATTCATGTCCCTGCTGGACAGACCTGGTAGCTTGTGGTGAGAGAGAAACTGTTTGCCAGGGCTGCTGGTACTCCTAATAAAAGAATCATTGAGTTAACTTCAAAGGGCTTGTTGTGTTGGGGAGCTGGGTCAGAACATGGTAACTAAACAAATGGCTGTAAATCAAGGACTGCCTATATACTCAAGAAATGCTTTCTTGTGGTTACTCAAGCAACTGGCAGGACATAATAACCAAGATGCCAAAAGCTTCACTCCTGAACAACACTTGGTAACCATTAAATGAAAAGATGGGATGAATTCTTATTAGATTTGCTGATTTTCCAAAAAAACAACAAAAAACATCGGGCGTTTAGCTAACAGCTCCTGGAAGACAATGAAGAGGTTGGGGAAGAACTGGGCCATTTCTGGAGCCTGGGGAAGGCTCTGATGGATGCTCAGTGTCAGACACAGAGATAGAAGCAGGGCTGTCAGCATTTCCCAGCCAGAAAAGCAACTGCCTTTGGAGTCAGAGATGAATGAGGAGGAGGAACAGTTGAGGCCTGTTCCAGATGCGTGTACGTGCAGAGCAAATGGAAGAGGTGAACAATAAACCAGCTCAGGAAGCAAAACAAATGTGGATGCTGGCCCATCCATGGCTGGGGAATAAATAGGAGGAAAGGGGAGTTGTTTGGACTGTTCGCATTTCTGGAAAGTTTGCTCCTTGTGTGTTTTGTGCAACAAAGACTACCTTGCCATAACTGAGGCTTGTCTATTTCTGTTAAACTGAACTGACTTAATTTTTAGCCTCCAGACTGGGAGCTCACAGCTGTCATGCCCCTGGTGGAGACCGACTCTGAGGGAGAGGAGGAACAGCCGACAGGGAGTGGGAGTGTGGCTCCAGAGGTTGTGGAGGAGGCTGGGGAAGGGCAGGAGGCCAGCTGACAGTCAGGAAGAAACCAGGCCATCCCGCCTGATCCTAGGGACACGCAGGGAGGAGAGGATAAGGAGAGATATGGTCTATGGGGAAGAGATGGCTTGAATCCCTTCATGGCTGCAGGCTGTGACAACTGAATAAAAAGAATGGACTTGCGCCTACGGGTGGAACATGAAACAAAGTGTGGAAATTATCTTTAGCTGATGGTTCTCCTCTGGAATTTGGCATTCTTCCAGTGGTGTTATCTTTGGACGTTCCTACAGCCTTATCTTACCTGGTTTGTGTTGTTTATTTTCGCTTCTTCTTGTAACTGTTTTGTGTGGGAGTTTTTTGTCTTCCGTCAAGAATTCGGAGGCTTAGTAAGCAAAAGTGAAGGATAAAAGGACGCTTCACCTGTTTTCTGCTGACTGTGTTGTTTTGTATCCCACCCTGGGTCATCACAACAGCTTGTAATTTATCATAACATGAGCTGATAAGGGCTATTGTTTCAGTTAACCTTTGCAGGACTCTTGCCTGGACTTTCTGTTGGTGAATGCCATTAATTCCCAAATGTTGTAAATAAAGAGGGTTTTTTTTTTTGTGGGGAGTCTGTTTCTTGCTTCTGCAAAGGCTGCATCAGAACACCCAGCAAGCTGTTATACCAAAGCAGGACTAGAACTCACAATCTCCTGGTGATTGGTCCAGAATCATCCAACAGCCATTTATGCCTAAAGTGGGACTAAAATGCATAATCTCCCACTTTCTAGCTGGTGCCTTAACCACTAAACCAAACTGGCTCTCAAGGAAGGAGCTGCAGAACCAATATTAAAAAAGATTTTTCACAGAAATACAAACCCACACTTTTACACAACTTCCAGAATAAATGATCTGGTAAGAATCTAGAATATGCTGCTTAAATGTCTTTCAAGAGCCATAGTTACCTATAAGTTGGATTTTGTTCTCCACAGTTCTTATGAATAGGGAGAGCTTTGGAGAATTGAGGGTGGGTGGGTTAATCAGATCCCACGGCATATTTTTAGCTAGTCTGCATGCAAACAATTTCAGGGAACCAAATCAGTCTTCAATTTGCTACAGATCACAGCTATGAATTACCTGGAGCTTTCGTGCCAGCATATTGATTACTCTACAGTCAAATACGAAGTACAGTTTCAAAGAGCAGATAATAACGCATTCCCCCTTCCCAGGAATTTATTTATTTAGAGTTTTAATCAATCCTGCTTCTAAAGATTCAATGAGGAAGAACATTTTTTAAAAAAAAGCATTGGAAATATAATTGTATTGCCCCTAGATGCTAAATGCTTGCAGGAGGGAAAAACAAGTAGTATATTTTATTTCTGAACTATATAAGGGCTTAGTGTTTCACAAAAGAGCAGAAGGGAAGGGATCAGGTGAAAATTTTACTGAGTCTATACCAGGAGTCACCAATCCATGGCTCTAGAGCCCATGTGGCTCTTTCATCCCTGCAGCTTCCTGTTGCCGGTCAGCTCCACAATTGATGGGACTTTCAGTTAGGGCAGGTAGAGGGAAAAGGACACCATGCTAGAAGAAGACTCTATGGTGGGGGAACCTGATGTCCGGTTGGCTCCAGAATTAAACAGGAGGTTTCTGGTTAGGACTTTTGTGGCTCTTTGAGGGCTTAAGGTTGCTGACCGCTGATTTATGTTTTCCTAGACAAATACAATAGTTTTTAAGCAGCATATTAAGCCTGGATCCTCATGTGTGTGTGGTGTGTGTGTGTGTGTGTTCATTTCAATTGCTCTTATCAACAATTAAATAGATGCAATGCAATTACTTTCCAGTTGTAGGTTGATAGAGAGTTACACAGAGTTGGTTAAAAGGTGGACAGCTATATAAGAATGTTTTAAGTAATTAAACGTTTCCCTCTTCAGTCCTGTTACTTGGGTAATGCCTTTTGGAAATGTCCACCTCAGTTGGACATCTCTGCAAAGGATGTTCAACTTTGTGACCAACCTTACCATCAAGGGGTGGGGTTTAAGCATCAGGAAAACACTGATCAGCCTCGTTTCAAGAAGGCCCTCCTTTTTTACAAGCTCTTTTGTTTTGCAAGGCTGAAGATCACACCCCCAGTTCACAAACAGCCATGAAAATAAATAATTCAGTACTTCTTCTCAAGAGCCTTCAGTGCTTTACAGTAACAAGATCACACGTTTGTTATCTATATGAGTTCAATTAACAGTTCGAACAAATGTAGCCAACTGAGCATTACAGACTTCTTCCAGAGCAACGGTGACAAGGCTTCAAAAACAATTTTTCCCCCAGTCAAGGATTGTAAGCTATGATGCTTCTAAAAAACATTGCACTTTTAATTATTGTGAACATATATGCGTATTTCTTTTTTGTCGAAAGTGAGTCACAGAAACAATGGGGCTGATGAGAAGGATTCCACATAGTTAATATTCTCATTTTTCTTTTTAGATACCTAAACTCTTGCACGTGATACAGTGGCTAAGGTGATCAGATGGGCAGGTAGACTTACACTGATGACTTGCACATAGCCAAAGAAAGAGGCAATAGTTTTAAAAAGGAAGCCAAGTAATACAACCAACGCAGAGGTGGGATTCAAATTTTTTAACAACTGGTTCTGTGTGCATGGCTTTGGTGGTGTGCGTGGCTTGGTTGTCGTGTGACTGGGTGGACATGGCTGGGTGGTCATGTTATTGGCTGGATGTGGCCAACTCAATATCATTCACATCAAGGCACGCATCTCCTCACCTGGCCTCTCATGACTGTGGGGATGCTGCAACAGACGTAAGTGTGAAAAAGGGTCATAAGTCACTTTTTTCAGTACCATTGTAACTTTGAATGGTCACTCCACACAAGCAAAGTACCAGCAAAGGAGGGGAAAAAACTCCAGAGAGGTTCCTGAAACAGGAAGTCTAGTCCTGCCAAGAAAGTAATAATGGTTAACTGAGAGGCAGTTTCTATAAGCAACACCAGAATGTTTCCTTCCTGCCTTCCTTACAGGATTAGGCCAGTAATTTCTTCCAACAACCGGATCTCCAAACTGCTTAGAATGTTAACAACCGGTTCTAGCGAATAGGTGCAAACTGGTAGAATCCCACCCCGAACCAACGTAATGCTAGTCTACATTAACAGAGGGATAGAATCAAGATCATCTGATAATCAAGTACCACTTTATAAAGTCTTAGTAGACCACACCTGGAATATTGCATCCAGTTTTGGTCATCACAATAAAAAAAAAGATGTTGAAAACTCTTGGAAAGAGAGCAGAGAAAAGCAAAGATGATTTGGGGGCTGAAGGCTAAAACATATGAAGAACGATTGCAGGAATTGAAAGTGTGAAAAGGACTAGGGATGACTAGATAATATTTGAGGGGTTCCTACAAAGATGAGGGGGTCAAATGATTTTCCAAAGCATCAAAAGTTAAGACAAGAAACAATGGATGGAAACTAACCAAGGAGAAAAGCCACCTAGAACTAAGGAGAAATTTCCTAACTGTGAGAGCAATGAACCAATGGAATAGCTTGCCTTCACAACTGTGGGTGCTCCATCACTAGAGGCTTTCAAAAAGAGATTTGGACAACCATTTTTCTGAAATAGACTAGGGTCTCTTGCTTGAGCAGGGGTTGGACTAGAAGACCTCCAAGGTCCATTCCATGTCCCATGTTCTATGCTCAGAATTGCTTATGCTAAGGAACATGTATTTTTTATATAGTGATGTTATTCAAGGTTATAATGATAATGGTAAAGACTAATACAAACTAAAAAAAGAAGAGTAAAGTGTAGGAGGTACAAAAAAGGGGACAGTAGTGCAAAAGAAAAAAATGAAAATAATAAAGAAAAAAGAATATGTGTGTGTGTGATATGTGTGTGTGTGTGTGTGACTTCCCACCTTCATCACAGCAAGTTTCATTTATAAAGTTTTAACTTTACTTAAAATAC
This sequence comes from Laticauda laticaudata, assembly GCA_004320025.1. Taxonomy (NCBI): domain Eukaryota; kingdom Metazoa; phylum Chordata; class Lepidosauria; order Squamata; family Elapidae; genus Laticauda; species Laticauda laticaudata. The sequence continues at coordinate 13,964 of BHFT01034564.1, read as the reverse complement.
AATAAATATTTTCTTCTTCCATATCACATTTATAAATAAATCTATAAAATAGCTTCATTTCAGTCCTGGTGTCAGCAAAAGTTCATTAAGGGTTACCAGAAATAACCCATATCTATTCTAACTTTGATTAAATAGACCAACTTTCTTTTACTCCTAACAGTCTTAAACTTTAAGCTACTCAAATAAAATTTTAGAATTTAATTTATTTTCCTTTTTGTTTTTATCCCTTCTTACAAAATTCTTCAAAACTTTAAGAACCCTCTTTTGTAAATACAGTATTGGAAAAATGATCCAGATCAATCTCTAGGTTTATTGTTTTTATATCTCTTTTAATTATTAAGACAGCATCTGATTTCTTTTGTATGTACAGTGTAACATCTTCTTCAATGTCATCTTTGTTGCTTGTCAATTGTAAATCTACTTTCAGCTCAGTCTCAATATTGTTGGGTAGAACTTTTTCCTCTTTTAAAACATCTTTTAAATACAGACTACCCAATGGTGGTATTCAATTTTTTTTACTACTGGTTCTGTGGGCATGGCTTTGTGGGCCTGGTGTGGCTTGGTGGGTGTGGCATGGCTTGGTGGGCATGGCTTGGTGGCTGTGGCAGGGGAAGGATGCTGTAAAATCCCCATTTCCACCCCACTCCAGGGGAAGGATATACTGCAAAATCCCCATTCCCTCCCTGTCCCACTAACCTGCTTTCCAGCTCCTTTCTCCTGTGCAGGGCAACAAAAGAAGACCCAGCCAATCAGCGGGGACTTGGGAGGCAGAGAATAGATGGGAGCAGGGCCAGTCAGAGGTGGGATTTTCCGGTTCTCTGAACTACTCAAAATTTCCGCTACCGGTTCTCCAAAACCTGTCAGAACTAGCTGAATATCACCTCTGAGACTGCCCATGGAGACATATGTCTCTGTTGACACTATTAAAATTAACTTCTGAATCCACTATTCAAAAATATCTTTCAATATGTTGAATGTTTAAAATGTTTTGCTTCATTATGTAATTGCACGTTAAGTTTAATTGTTCTTCTCCTTTAATCTACTTTTGTTTCCCTTTAGTGTCCAATCTTCAAAGTTCTATCCTATTATATATTTTTTTTTAAAAAATCAAAACAAAGGCATTTCCTACAGGAAGGATTCTTTATAATGACTTCCAAAATCTAATTTCAAATGGACCTTTGATCCATTTGTAACTTTCTAAAATCAAAGTTTTAATCATCCTTTTGCTTTTCATTAAAAAAAAATAGTTCTCAGAATTGTAGTTAGAACTTTTTCCACTAAAGATTGAAGGACACTCAGCCAATGCTGTAAAACTTGCCAATCCAAAGTCTTATAGCAGAACATCAGTTGAAAAAGCCATTTCCAAAAATGATTATAAAAGGAAGTGTCTAAATGTAAAGTACTTCCAAAGGCATCAACCACGATTTGAGCAATATGCCTATTCCCTTGTCTCTCACAGTTCTAAACCCACTAGGATATCTTATATCTTAGATATCTGCTATCTTATAGTCTCCTCACAAGAAACAACTATATGGTACACTTGTGGAAAATCTCAAGTCCTTTCCATGTCCAGAAAGGCATCATCAAAGAGTTGTCTACTCAGTGACTCTATATTCTGCTGCTGTTGGAGTTGTCTTCAGTTGTCTTTCATCCTCTGGAAGTCCATGCTAAAGTCCATGTAAAAGTGCAAATGTCAAGATTCCAGCAGTTGCCCTGATTAAATCATGAGCCTCGAGCCAAGCTTCAAAAACTTCAAAGGATATATTAGGAGTGAACATGTCGGCATGACCTGTATGAAGACACATAATTCATTCTTACCCATGACCCTGGTTTTCCCCCATCCCTCTGGGTGTATCATAATTAATATTATCCAGTGAAACATGTTCATAGCTGAGAGTCATCAATCACATTCTCCAATTAGGAATTTTCAAGGCAGAAATTCTGGTAGCTTAGTTACTATCTTTGCAAGATAAGAATGGAATACACCTTTGGTTTTAAACTGCTGCACTGCTCCTTCAGATTTCTCCCCCCCCTCCCCTGTTCATGGCAACTGTTGTGCTCCCGCACCCCTTCGATGTCGCACAACAGTATCAACTCACATGCACATCATCCGGACCCAGTGGTGCTGCGTTGCTTTGTACCAAACTGTGTGGGACTAGTTGCCTTGCTCTGGAGCATGCTGGCCTGTTTGCCTTTACCACAGCTCACCTCCGGGTTGCCTGGAACGCGTTCACCGAGGTGCTGGGTGATGACGTGTGTAGACACCACTCAGTGGCGGTAAACCATATGGGCAAACCCGAATGGCATGTACCAAGCACAGAACTGTTGTTTGGAGCTATGATTGGAATGATACCTTGCTAACAATATGGGACATTGTTGGTGATGGCTTGGTGGTGGCAATTATAGTGCTAGTGATGGATTAAGGTATTGTGTTCTTATTAACTGCATATTGTTTGGGTTAAGTTAGAGGCTTAATGATGTTTCCGCATGTCAGTTTCACCGAAGGTGGCCAGGAATTGAGGGGGTGTAATTATGGAGAGGCATAAATACAGATGTGTGTTAATGTAAGCCCAGAGCTGACTTTGAAACTATTGCTTAGTTGTTTCTTGTTGTCACTGCTTGGAAAAGAATAAACAACATTCTGCCTGTTTGAAGGAAGTGAGTGGTCTTTTTGGCATAGTAGACCCACAGAGCAGCTGAGAGCAACTCTAAAACAGGCAAAGAAATGTTTTATGAGTTGACAGCAAATTTCTAATTTAAACAAAAATATAATTCCATACACCTTATCATGGGGTGGACAAGAAGGTCCATAGCTGAATGGGAAGGTGAATAAGTCTCCTGTCCAAGTGTAGATAGATAAAATGTAAAGCTCTTCCAGTTTACCTTTTTAAATAGAGTCTGTTCTGAGTTGACCTTGACTCATGGGGGCATCATGAACATGTCCATGTAGGTTCCTTGGAAAAAATATGGAAGTGATTTGCTATTGCCTTCTTCTAGGATTTATGGATTTCATTTCTTCTAGACGGTACTGCCTTTTCCCCCTTCCCAAACAAGGGGGAAAAAAAATCAAATGCTCCAGAGGACTTGAAGGTAATATAGTGATGTCACCAAAGAGTGAGAAATCAAATTGTTCAGCTGCCCTTTTACAAAACATGTTAAGCATAGTTGAAAAAAAAGAAAGTTCAGAGAAATATTAGGTTGGATCTAGACACAATCACACTGAAAGTGAGTTCATGTCCATGTTGTTTGCTTATCCATGATTTATTGCATCAACCAGAATTGTCTTGTACTAATGGATTTACATACAATTGTGTAGTCCAGACAATTTATGTTACAGAAATGACTAATTTCTATTATGAAAAAGTAAAAAGCATAGGTCTTAATGTCTTTTTCAACTGCATGAAAGGAGTTGGAAGTCAAGGCCTTTTTTTTTTCTTTTTCCTTTTCCTTCCCCCACTATCCACTTCCTTTTTCCTTTCCTAATTTCCCTAATACTATTTGCTTTTGTATTCTTTTTGTATGCTATATTATAATCTAATAAAACTACAATCTATAAAAACAACAACATAAATTATAGCTGCTTCATCACTGGAGGCATTTTAAGAAAAGACTGGACAACCACCTATCTGAAATGGTATAGGGTTTCCTGCTTGAGCAGGAGGTTGGACTAGATGACCTTCAAAGTCCCTTCCAGCTCTGTTCTGATTGTAAGGGATAGCAATAAGTTCTTAAAGTTGTACTTGCTCAGAAGAAAGGAGAAGTTCCTTTTTCTTTTCTATCTTTTCCACTTTTTTCTTTTTATTTTTTTAATCTTCTGTAGTTGGTATTAGTTTTATCTGTATAATGTATTTTAATAAAATTATTATACAAAGGACTGCAGAAAGTTAGCACACACCCCTTTCCTAGAAGACTGAAATATTATAGGAAACATTAAAAAGGCTGAATAAATTCCCCTAAAAGAGAAATCTTAAGGGACACAGAAACTCAGTCCCAGCAGATATTTTGGTGCCAGCTTATCTACAGGACAAAAGATCTTCACCCTCAGGACATAATAGGATTAGTTCTCACTCAGATCCAGAGCAGGACAAAGCCATTAAGTCACAATAGGAATTGCCCAAATCTCCTTCATTACATCACCCAGCAAGATTCAACCAAGCCTGGGACTCAAGACAACCTTCAAAGTTACCCCTGCATGGTCCCATGGGAGTCTGACAACCAATCAGAATACATTTCTTTCACAGGAACAAGAAGCAAATTCAAACCACAAGAGAGGGTATAAATCTCTCTCCTTCTCTCACCCATGTGCTCAGTTTTGCAAAGGATCTCAAACCATGTGGTCCTATCCACCATTCAACCATCCTCCCAAGCAGTCTCCATGTTTCCAGTGTCTTTCTTCTCACTTGGAATGGAACCCAGATGGACATTTCTTCCAACAGGACCACAAAAAAGTGTAGTCCACACAATTTCAAAGCCAAAGCTGATTAAATCACAGTATGGTTGGTATGAAATGTGAAGACGGACTTCTTTGAGTTATGGTGGTAGAAGACACCATGGTGGTACATTCAGGTTTTGACCTCTTGAGGTCTGCTGAGTTGTCATTCTTGACTCTTAATGATGTAGCCATTCCCCAGAGAGAGCTGGTTGTAAAGTAGGATTTGCATGTCCTGCTTGAAGAGCAGGTGGCAGCTATGGAGTCTCTTCACATCTCTATCCTGTGCACCAATTGCTGTTCTTACCCAGGCTTCGTCCAAATTAAGGAAACACAAACTGAGTGTAAAATCAAACCTATTTTAATGCAATGCTGGAAATTTCTTGCATTCTCAGCCAAAACTCATTAGACACAATTCTCTGAAATAAACTCACACCTTTCAGGGTTGTAGAAGGCTGCCAAGAAACAGAAGTCCAGTTTCTAGAATATAAACTGACAGAAGTTCCAGCAAAGACATACCAGAGTTTGCAGGGCTTCAAGGAGGACTCAGAATCTGTCAAACTACTTTGCTTCCTGCAAAGCTCTTCGTCATTGAGGACTGACTTTTATCCCTGATTGGAGGGGCAATCACCTCCCAGAAATTACTCCTGAGTCACCCTGCTGCTTCAACTGCTCTCTCCTTCTAGCAGCCCTGCGCACATGCAAACTAGGAACAGGCTCCCCTGGGTCCTCTACTTTGCTGCTGCCAGACTCCTAAGGCTCCAAAAGCAGCATCCCACTCTCAGATGGTCCTGGGCCCATCCCTGCATCAGATGCAGGACCCTTGTCCAAGTCCTCTCCAGACTCCCTGACTGGTTCCCTTTCGTCCTCACTGTCTGATATCTCTGCTGCCTGCACCAGCTTTCAACGAACCACAACAATTGCATAATTTCCTGGACCAAAGAAGGCATCTCTTATTATCATTTATACTTTAGTCATGTCTCAACTGGATTACTGTAACACATGTTTTGTGGGGCTGCTCTTGAAGACCATCTGGAAATTGGTCCAGCTGAAAACACACAATTTGGGGCAACTCCACATTTTGTCCATGTTACACCACTGCTGTGCAAGCTGCAGTGGCTTAACTTGCTTTCCATGTGAAATTCAGAACTCAGACTTCTTTCCATGCTTCCTCCATCGGGATAGATGGTAGACAGAAAGTAGCGTGCAATGCTGAGGAAAATCACACATAATTGAAACAACAATCTTAAGCTTCAGCTTATAAAGGAAGAGGCATGATTGCAGTGTTCCTGGATTTGAGGTACTGCCACAAAGATGAGGAGATCAAACTATTTTCTGAGGCATCAGCAGTCAAGTCAAGGAACAATGGATGGAAACTAAGCAAGGAGAAGAAGTAACCTAGAACTAAGGAGAAATTTCCCAGCAGTGAGAATAATCAACCAATGGAACGGTTTGCCTTCAGAAGTTTTGGGTGCTCCATCACTGGAGGTTTTTAAGTAGAGACTGGACAGCCCTTTGCCTGAAACGGTGTAGAACAGAGGGTTGGACTAGAAGACCTCCAAGGTCCCTTCCAACTCTATTATTCTATGTTCTATGAACTCACCATTGGTCACTATTGGTAATAAATCAACAATGGGTGAGAATATTATTTATGGAATAAAGAGATTAGGGTTATTCTAATTATTATTATTTAAATGGAAGAGAGGAAATGTGGACTATAGAAAAGTAGATCTTTGTGAGGATTTTTAACAGCAGGACAGGAAAATCTAAGGTTTTGATCCGCAGTCAGAATCTTGGGATCACATAGGGAAAACTGGGTAAGTTTGATGGTGTAAAGAAACTTGTCCAGTTGTTAAGACACTGTGCCATTAAAGTAATGGTGGGATTCAATTTTTTTTACTACCGGTTCTGTGGGTGTGGTTTGGTGGGCGTGGCAGGGGAAGGATATTGTAAAATCTCCAGTCAGAGGTGGGATTTGGTAGTTCTCCAAGCTACTCAGAATTTCCACTACCGGTTCTCTAGAACTGGTCAGAACCTGCTGAATCCTACCTTTGCTTTAAAGTTTGTGGGGCACAGGAAACAGCCCTGATCTCTTCTTAGGAAGTAGAAGAACATTAATAGGATTAGGCACCATTGCCAGTTACTTTCTGGCAATGTCCTAATTTGGTCCACCTCAGGCAATTGCCTTGTGCCTCCAGTCAATTTCATTCTGCCTTTATTAATGGAGAGAAATACTCCCCCTCCCTCTTTTTAGCAAAGGAAGGATTTGGATGTAAAAAAACTGGTTACATGGATGGGGTGGGGGTGGGTGGAGGAATAATTCCTTTGAGTCTGCCAGAATTTATAGAAGTGGAGATTTGAACCTAGATCCTGTCATGTTGCAAGGTCAGGGGAGCTGTTCTGGAAATAAATTCTCATCTCATTTCAGCCATAAAAATGCTTTCAAGGTAGGCTTGTAGATCATCTGTCAATGTAGATTCTCAAAGATGCCATTGCTTTAAAGAGTTGCAAAACAAGGGCTTCATTCTCAGCTCTGCTCATTCTTTGTATCTTTTTCGGAATCAAATCTGAAATGCTGTCATGCTGTCATGTACATTTCACAATTTTCTCTATAAACATATTTAACTCTAGTGCACAGTGATTATATATAAATATATATATATATATATATATTAATATATAATATATATATATATATATATATATGTGTGTGTGGTGTTGTGTGTGTGTGTGTGTGTGTGTGTTGTGGTGTGTTGTGTGTTGCTGTTTAGCTTCCCTCGGGTATTATCCCACGTCATTGTAGTGTTGTTAAAGTTGTAGCAACGTTTCAGCAGAATCTCATCTGCCATCATCAGCTTCTGTATGGATGTGGTCTCACAGCTTTTGGTTTCAAATTGAGGCTGTCCATTCTGATTGGCTAGGAGCCTGGGTCTTGGTTCACTGGACTTGGAGTTTTGAATTGATTGGGGTGTTTCTGGTTTCTTCTGTCTGTTTTGTGGCTTTTATTGGCTGGCAACACTCTGTTCTTGTGTTGGAGCTTTCAGTGCAGCTTGCTTTCATGTGAAAGGACAGCTGCTATTCATCAGCAAGCTAGTTTCACCTGGGTGCCTGGTGGGGGGTGTGTTTGTAGTTGGAGGCATCAGAGGGAGTCTGTCTGTGCTCAGGTGGTTGTCTGTTTTGTGGTGTGGAGATCTTTCTATTTGAGAGTATGCAGTTTCCAAATGATTGACAGTCTGCTGAATCATCTCTTCTATCATGTTTCAGGTCTTTTTTTCAATCTCTAAGACCTGAAAACATGAATAGAAGAGGATGATTCCAGGCAGACTGTCAATCATTTGGAAACCTGCACTCTCAAATAGAACGATCCCACACCACAAAACAGACAAACACCTGAGCACAGACAGACTCCCTCTGATGCCTCCAACTCAAACACCCCCACCAGGCACCCAGGTGAAAACCTAGCTTGCTGATGAATAGCAGCCGTCCTTTCACATGAAGCTAAGCTGCACTGAAAGCCTCCAACAAAGAACAGAGTCTGTGCCAGCCAATCAAAGCCACAAAACAGACAGAAGAAACCAGAAAACACAATCAATCAAACTCCAAGTCCAGTGAACACAGACCCAGGCTCCTAGCCAATCAGAATGGACCAGCCTCGAATTTGAAACCAAAAGCTGTGAGACCCACATCCATAACAGAAGCTGATGATGGCAGATGAGATTCTGCTCAAACGTTGCTACAACTTTAAGAACACGACAATGACGTGGGGATAATACCCGAGGAACTAAACAGCACACATGTAAGTACCCGCAAAAGCTTAAAAACACACACACACACACACACACACACACACACACACACACACACACACAACACACACATATATATATATATATATATATATATATATATATATATTATATATATAATATATATAATAATATAATTATATATATGTTTTCTGAGGTTTTCGCGAGTATTTGTATGTGGATCTCTGGTTATTCGGGTTTCTCCCGCGTAGAATTGGAAGTATCTAGGCAACGTTTTCGATGAAGTCTCATTCATACATCTTCAGGCTTGTTTCTTCAGCTCTGTGCTTCTCAGAGTAATGTGAGCTTGCAGCTGCTTCTTCCTTTTAAAACTGCTAGTGGGGGTGTGACTTGATTGGGTGGGGTTTTGCTGTGTTCTGATTGGTAGGGGGTTGGCTGTGTTCTGATTGGCTGGGGTGTGTTCTGCTTAGGTGGGGCCTGGCTGTGCTCAGGTTAGTCTTATGCTACCACCACACTTCCACGCAGAAAAAAAGACTAACAACCCACACAGAAGAGGAAGGACACGACCACGAAACCAGAACCATACTGCAGCTGCACCACTACCCACTTCAAACCCCCTGACCCATACAAGAAGCAAACTGACACCCACCAGAAGATGTGGCACGAGCACGAACACGAAGCCAAAACAACAAGATCACAGCTCACCAGCTCAAATCCCCCAGCAACTAAGGGAACAACCTGAGCACAGCCAGGCCCCCACCTAAGCAGAAACACACCCCCAGCCAATCAGAACACAGCCAACCCCCCTACCAATCAGAACACAGCCAAACCCCCACCCAATCAAGTCACACCCCCACTAGCAGTTTTTAAAGGAAGAAGCAGCTGCAAAGCTCACATTACTCCTGAGAAGCACAGAAGCGTGAAGAAACAAGCCTGAAGATGATGAATGAACTTCATCGAAACGTTGCCTAGATACTTCCAATTCTACGCGGGAGGAAAAACCCAAGAAAACCAGAGATCCACATATATATATATATTATATATATATCGAATTACATATATATCATACATATCAATACATTATATATAATATATGTATGCTGTTCAAGCTTCCCTCGGGTGATTATCCCATGTCATTGTAGTGCTGTTAAAGTGTTTAGCAACATTTCAGCAGATCATCATCTTAATCTCATCTGCCATCATCAGGCTTCTATATGGAGTTTGTATGATGGCAGATGAGATTCTGCTGAAACATTGCTACAACTTTAAAAGCACTACAATGCTTTTAAAGCCACCACCATAAGATAGCCCATAATTGCTATTTCTGGCTGAGCCATAAATCCAATCGAACCGCTTTCCTTTTACGATATTTAAGGCTGAAATTCCTCATTCAGGAATAATGCTGTGGGTGCAAAATTGTGCTATAATGCAACTAATACGTTTCATCTACAAGCTGTCATGTCCATAATGCATATGTGTGTATGTGTCTAACTGTTTGCACCACGTGTGTGTGTGTGTGAAGAACATCAATAACATGGCTCATGTGTGGGATCAGAGTTCTTGCATTCATCTAATTTATGAAGTGGCCACACGTATCAGCATGTGCACAAGGCTTATCTTCCCTGGTGCAATCAATTGTAACCGTGAGAATTGGTGGTAAGCCCCTTTTTTCAGCTCTGTTGTAAATCAAATGGTCATGAAGCAAATGGTTGTAAGTTGTGGACAATCTCTAGCAGCGAGACGGACTTGTGAGCTGGCAGCTCCAGGTTAAACCTTACTTCTCTGTTGGTCTCAACAGGTAGAGCTCTCTCCCTCTCCATCTTGGCGTCTCCCTCTGCGGTGTGGAAGGTAATAATTCAGAGATATTTTGTAGGGCTCTTGTAAAGAGTTCAACTGAACAATTCATGAAAGCACTGGACAAATGTTATGTCTCATTATAGGCCTATCAATACTCGGCAGGTGCTTCATGAATCTCTTGCATGCTCTCCTTATTGTTCTTTTTCCCTCTGAGCCAACACTATTTCTTGCTTCCAAAGTAAAGAACCAGATAGGAATATTTGTCAAATCTGACTCAACCAGGGCAGCTTTCTCTTGTTCAACATCAAAACCACCAATTAAGAGCCATTCAGACTTGTATGGATCATATTTATGAGCTCCTGGTAGTTTTCTAATTGTTTTATTGATACTGGACCCAGTATTAGAAAGCAAACTATTAAACAACTGGAAGCAGAATCCCAGTGGACAGACTTGCATCTACAGGTTGTCCTCAGCTTACAGCAGTTCATTTAGTGACAGTATGAACTTACAACAGCACTGAAAAAAATGGACTTAAGGCCTGTCAGGATTCCAGTGATCGCCCTAATTAAATCATGAGCCTCGAGCCAAACTTCAAAGAACTTCAAAGGATTCATTAGAGGTGACATACTGGTACTGCCCTGTATGAAGCTAACTCTGGCATACGTAATTTACACTCATCTGTGACCCTGTTTCCCCCCTCCCCCCAGGTGTGTCATAAATCAGATTCAGTCAGGGCCAGTCAGAGGTGGTATTTGCCAGTTCTCTGAACTATTCAAAATGGCCACTACCAGTTCTCCAGAACTGGTCACAAACTGCAGAATACCACCTCTGATCTGTGCTCACTCTTATGTTGTACAACCCCATGGACACATGATCAAAATTCAAATGCTTGGCAAAGTGAATGTAAAAGGAAAACTAGAGACTTTTCTTTTGGGTTTACTGGAAAAAAACCTGGAAAAAGAATCAGAATTCTGATCTTACATATGCTGACAGCAACAAGATTAAGGCCTTGTCCCACTGGCCGATGGACACAAAACATATGCATAAAGGACACAGCGGATGAGCAAAATTTCGGGGGTGGCTCCATCCGTTGTCATCTAGTGGTGAAAATTTGCATAAACAGATGGGAAAAAACGATTAAAAACGGATGTGGTTAGGATATGTAGCCGGGATGTTAAATGGGATGTTTGTAGGAAAGCCTAGCGAATGAAAGCAGACGGAAAGCGGATTGACACATCCCAGGGGTTCCAGGGATGAATAGTGAAGCGGACGCATAGCGGAAGGGGCAGATGCATAGTGGATGATGACAGATGCATACAGACGCCTATAGGAAGCAAAACGGATGCATAGGCGGATATATATCAAATGCAAAGCGTTCACAGTGCGCACCGCGGGGAGTATGAATTGCACTCAGTTCCGGAATATAAAAGGATGCAGCTCGCATGCAGTGCGCATTCAGAGAAAGATGTGCTTGCCACATACTCTTCGAATAACACCTAATGTTCGTCAGTCAGAAGGAAAGAAGAAGAAAGCCCATGCTTACTCATTCCAGTCCCTTGGCAAGAAGGACAGAATCCATATTCCACCACCTGGCAACTGACTCTGAACTGCTGGTGCTTCTCCTGCTCTGGTGCTGTGGTGTTGGCTTGCTGGTGGTGCTTCTCCTGCTGCCTGTGGGCTTCTCCTGCTGGTGCTGCTGCGTTGCTGCTGCTTGGTGGCTTGTGTGCTGGCTGCTGCTGGTGCTGCTGGATGTTTGCTTACTGCCTCTGCTACTTGCAACTGCTCCTGCTTGCTGTGGTGGACCAGCCCTAAGGACCCTCAAAGCCCTGCTGGCTCAAATTCCCTGAAAGGCCTCTGCTATGAAGGCCCACCAGAGGGAGGAAGAGGCAAGGGAAGGAGAAGTGAGGAGGAAACAGTACACCATTTCGAGTGACATAGGAGGAGGTGCTGGAATGGCTAGGGAGAAGAGTACTCTGGAGAAAGGGCCACAGGACTCTTATCTGACACCAAGAAAAAACAGGCAGCTTTGGAGAGGGACCAAAGGGGCAGAGAGCTGGCTACACTGCAGATGTACTGTTTGGGATGCGGGAAGCACATTGCACACCTGGTATGGGCAAGGCTACACCTCAAAAAATCGTGCGCGAGACTGTCAAGCTCACTGACGCGGGAGATGTATGTCATGGCCCAATGCAGCTTCCTGGAAGGTGAGGTCCACCACCGAGGCAGCAGCCCTCTGTCAACCCTCTCCCTCAGACAGCCCACAGACACCCCGCCAGTCCTCCTCCACCAGGAGCAGCTACAATACTGCCCTGTTGTGCTCTCAGTGGCCGAAGCACCCACTGGCTGCTCAGACCAGCACTCAAGCCATGGCACTCCACACGTCCCTGCCCGCCTTAAACAGTGAGACGATGGGACATTACTCAGAGTTGACTTGAGAATAAGTGCCAGAGAGTGAGCTTGTTACTTGTGCACTTTATCTTTGCTGCAGACACTTTACTTGGTTTCCATTTTGCTTTTTCGATAAAGTCATACAGTTTACTTAAGACAAGTTATTTAATAAAGGTTATTTTAGCCTTAACAACTTCCTATTTTTTTTTTACTTAATAAAGTGTTGTGAAAACTTTTGCAACAAATGGTTAATCCTTTGCATGCTTGTGGGATAGGCTAAGGATGGTTGTGGGATAGCTTGAGGATAGGTTTGTGATAGAATAAACCTCACAGGGTAAGCATAGGGGGACTGTATGGTCCACCCTCCGCCAGCTGCCACACATATGGACCTTTTTGTATCAATAACAATTTATTCATTGATTCAAACAACATTCAAAATAAACCAAAGCTCTTTATTAATGCCCTAATCCATTGTAGGGCCACTCACATACTCTGCGCACAATCTCTCCAGTGTTATGCGACAGCTTTCAAGAAGCATCCATTAACCAACCTATCATCCTGTCTTGGCCACTCCATTGCTCCAGCTGGGGAAGTTGCAACGTGTCTCAGATAGGTTGCGCTGCTTCTTTCCCTCACTTTGAAGCTCTGTTGCGGCTTGTATCAATCCACAGTGTCTATCAGGTGCATCCTTGCCTCCATTTCCCGCGGCTCCATGTCCCCATTCCTGTTTGACAGGTCACAAGTCTGTTACTGCAACTCACTGGGTAAGGGGATGTGCGCATGAGATCTGTGCAGGATGCCGCAAGCTTCCACTCGATGCTCTCAAGTCCTCTCGGTCATGTCCTGCATGGTGGTGAGAAGTATCTGGAACCTGTTGGCCGGGGTGCCAAAGGTGTTCTCACACACACGTCTTGGCCCTGGACAGCCTGTAAGTTGAAGATCTCTCTTCACGGGTGAGGTATCTTGAACTGTACGGTTTCATGAGGTAGGGTTCTGGAGGGAGAAGCATCATCACCCACTGATGAAGTAGGGCACAATCTTGATGTGTCATTGTAGGGGGTCTGGATCTGGAAAACACATGATGAGGTTGCGTTTCAGCCCATCCTTAAGGGTCACTAGCAATTGTATTTACCTGACTATCTGAAGCTGACCCATTGCCTGAAGCATCGATGTAGATGAACTTGTAGTCAGCCATCACCATGACAAAGAGGAATGATATACTGGAAGAAGCCCTTGTGCTTGTAATGAATTGGACCCTGACTTTGTGTGGAGCTTTGCAGGCCACATGCCTTCCATCTATGGCTCCAACGGTGTGGGGAACAGTTCCACCTCTGATAACCACTCCTCTGCAAAGTTTCCTCAAGCCTTGTTCAGTGGTGGGGCACTTGGAGGAACTCCTTCATTGTGTTCTTCGATGATGGCCTGCACCAACTTCTCTGACGCAGTATTGTTGATGGTGTTGTGTGACACGCCTCCACTGCAATACTGCATGTTTTTGTATGTGGTTCCAGAGGCCAGTGGCGCAGAGTCAGTGCCACCTTCATCCAGGGTCCAGCTGGGACAGAAGTTGAGTGCTCGGCTTT
>BHFT01034561.1:0-14765 GCA_004320025.1 Laticauda laticaudata | reverse complement strand
TTCCAACGGATGGCAAGCTTTTTTTAATGTTTTACATCCTCTTTGCATCCGTAAGTGCAGTGGGACCGGGCCTTTAGGAAAAAAGAAGGAATGTAAAATTGAATGCTATATTCCATGTAATTCAGGTAAAAAAAAAATTGACAAATCCAAGTAAACAACCATAGTTGCCTTAACAAGTTTTTTGAATTAGCTTTGGCAAAATGAGATGCTTTGAAAAATGCAAGAAATAAAAAGTATTTGTTTTAACTCTGATTCAAGATAGACAAATGACATAGAAGAAGAAACAATTCTTGTAAATAACTTTCATGGATTACAGAATGAATCCTGATCTAGAGATATTTTCACCCTTACAAGCAGGATATTGAATGATAGAGGTCTCAAGGGGCACCTACAAGGATTTAATATTAATATTAACAAATGGAGATAGAAGGAGAAAGCACATGACAAAATCCAGTTGGAGAGAATTCTGATAAGAATTCCAGAGGGGAAAAATTAAAATTGCAAAATACATTAAACTTAACAGTATTAAAATATAGCCGTATCAGCATTATCTAAGGAATTCAAAACTAACCTAGCAACATAAAACCCAATGTATGGAGAATTTAAAAGCTTGTAAAATATTAATAAATGCTTGGCACATAGAGGATTCTAGGTAAGTCAGAAGAAAAATGTCAAGGTATAACCAGCAAATAAATTCTGTTTAATGTAGCCCTTTGTCCCAATTTCTGGACATACATACACACATACATACACAAATACATATATATTAGAAGTAAGAAATAGCAAACATTTCTGCCTACTGTTATAAAGAAAGCTTTATGAATGCATCATGTATGTAAGTAGTCACCAGCATCAACCTTAATTTTACAGTGTCTTTACCTTCCTATCATTGGAAGACAAATAACCATTCAAGAAATGCCTTAAAATCAAACTGGCATGAACTTTGATTAGAGCTTGAAAACAAGCTGGGTATCAGTTCACTTGGCAAGGATGAGTGTCATATAATTCATATCTAGTTCTGATTAATGGAAGCATGAATGAATTGCCATTTCTGAACCTTTTTCAGAAACACAGGAAAATAAGAACAAGAAAAGAACAATTCAACAGGCATGAACACAATCATAAACTGATCAGATCCAAAAACCGAAATAATGAGGTTTGCCACACTAAGAAACAATGACACCCAACCGAGATTTCGACCATATTGATGTAAGAAGAAAATGATGGTCCTCCTAAATCAAATATATACTGTATGAAATTACGACTCATACATTGCCATGGTCAACCAAAAATAAATACATATATTCAATCTTTAATATTAAAAAAATCTTGTATGTGTTCTTCACCAAATGTTTCCCTGCTGAAGGAGTCATTTGTTTCACATTGGTAATAGATACTGAAATATTGAAGCCAATATTCTGGCTCTGTTTAAAAAAAAAACACTCTGTTTCATTAATAAAGGAGATGAAACAAATTTAAGATGTTAATGGGCTTATTAGAGAAGCAAGATGGTGACCATTTCTATTTTTAAAATATAAATTATAAATATTGCCTCTATATTTTCTTCTAATTTGCTTCCTTTTAGTTCTTTGGTGAAGTTTCTTAGTCATTAAAAAGCATCCCTTGTCAACTCAAGACTAATGAAAGGAAGAACTACCCAGTACAACACAGAATTAAACTATGTAATTTGATGTCACCAAATATGTTATCCAATAATCTGCATGATTTTAAGAGGACTAGTCTAATGACATTAGGTGTATCAATAGCTATGAAACATAATAATTTTATATTGTTTCCTGAATAACAGGCATCTTATTTTAGTATTAGCTGATGGTGGAAGGGGGAGGGGGGTCATGGAAGAAGTTCTTGGATTTCATTCATACTTATTTGTCTCACATACATTGGGTTGCCTAGTATATTATACAGAATTAATCAAACCATCGGGTCAGCAATTGAAATAATTTTATTAGGGATTGTATCATACAAGTAAAGCTTATACAATTACAAAATAAAGACATACATTAAAGACAAGACAATAGAAAAGAAAAAGAACAAAAGAATCCTTCTGCTTTATCCCCAGAAAGTTTAGTCAACATTAAGAATGTATCACTATCACTTAAAATAGAATTAAACATCTCTTCATTTCATACATTCTCCCAGTTTCTTTAAGCCCATCTCTAAAATCTCATCCTTGCCCACCATATAGCAAAAGTCCAGTAGGGGTTATTGAAAATATAGAACCCTCAGAAAAGATCCTTCTTCCTTTTTCTCCTCTTTGGATAACCCATGAAACTCTCTGCCACTTGCCTCGGAGGAGGGAGAATAAAAGAAGTGACTGACCATGTGGAAAATTGCACTGATGCTCCCCATTCCAATGGGTTCCCAAGGGCCACCTACCCCCACAGAGGGCTTTCCCATCACCAATGGCCCCCTATTATCCCTACTTAATCATCAGGCATCACTCCCCCATCCACCTATAGTATAAGCTTGTACAATTCCTGTCCATTCGTGGTTTTCAGAGAACCCAAATGAAACTTCCTCATCCTTTTCCTCCTCCTCCTTGGCTAATCTGTAGAATTGCTTTCCATTTTGCTGGGAGGGAGGGGGAAACCATGGGAGTAATGAAGTATGAGGAAAGCTGTACCTTTGATTCCCATTTTGAGATGTCACACCAGATAGGAAGAGAACTCACATTTTGACTAATGGTATCTCCCAACAGTCCTACACATGCATCTAAGTCTTTCCCTTATTATTCCCTTCCTGGCCACCACTATTAAGAAACTTCAGATTTCAGTCTCAGTTCCAAAACAACGGAAGCTATGTCACATTGATTTAAAAAAATATCAATCCAATCCAGAGATGTGATAAATGGGATTAGGTTACAAATGCCACTAAAATTGTGAAGGGCAAACTGTTTGCATTTCAAGGTGTTTCTCTTCCCCAGTTCTTTCTCATTACCATAGAGTGCAACTGGACTAATACATTGGGAGTTTTGATTCTAGAAAGCAAACTCTGATACAACAGCAAAAATATTTGAAGAAAGAGAATCTGGAGTAATGTGAGAAGGGTGGAGATTCGTAAACTGATTGCAAATTGCCAGTCACAGTTTGGACAGTAGGCTTCCTGTGTTGTGTTCTGTGTACTGCTTTATATTCTGTTCCTACCATTGCCACAGGGAGTGACAGTTGATCTTAATCACTCAGTTGTACAAGAGCTATGAATTTGGCAGTGTACCAAGTGAGGAAACAATTGGCAGAGTGATTTCAGGAACATGAGACATGAGACAACCAAGGCATATACGAAATTCCCTGTGCATCATGCCCAGCCACATACATTGGACAGACCAATAGAAGAATAAGTACTGTCCGCTTGGGGTATGAACACAAAAATGCAGATAAAAAATGCTGGAAAACACACCTCCCTCACTAGTCCAACACATTAAAACCACAGGTTCACAACATCAACTTTCAATGGCCCACTAAAAACCCTAGCGACTATAGAAAACCCCAGCCACAGGAATCTTAGAGGAAGCCATAAGAGATTGAAAAAAGACCTGAAAGCCATGAATAGAGAGATGATTCCACCCAGGGGGGGGGACTGTCAATCATTTGGAAGCCTGCGGCACTCTCAAATAGAAAGATCTCCACACCACAAAGCCACCGCGCAAACACCTGGGCACAAAACAGACTCCCTCTGATAGCG
The DNA here is from genome assembly GCA_004320025.1 of Laticauda laticaudata. Lineage (NCBI taxonomy): Eukaryota > Metazoa > Chordata > Lepidosauria > Squamata > Elapidae > Laticauda > Laticauda laticaudata. The sequence goes on along the minus strand of BHFT01034561.1, from coordinate 11,063 downwards.
TCCAAACTCAAACACCCCCCACCAGGCACCCAGGTGAAACCTAGCTTCCTAATAGATAATAGCCGTCCTTTCACACGAAACCAAGCTTGAACTGAAAGCCTCCAATACAGGAACAGTAGTGTTAGCCAGCCAATCACAAAGCCACAAAACAGACAGAAGAAACCAGAAACACCAATCAAACAAACTTCCAAGTCCAATAAACACAAGACAAGAACTCCCCAACCAATCAGGATGTAGAAAAAAACATCCTTGGCTACAACAATAGGCTAGCCTTCAAAATTAAAACCAATGGCTGTGAAGACCCTGACCCAATACAAACTCAATACAGAAAAGCCTGATAATTGGCCAGATGAGATTCTGCTGAAACGTTGCTACAACTTTAAAAGCATTACAATGACGTGGGATAATACTCGAAGGAAGCTGAACTGCATTCATATACATATATATATATATATATATATATATTATCCCACGTCACTGTTGTGCTTTTAAAGTGGTAGCAACGTTTCAGCAGAATCTCATCTGCCATCATCAGGCTTCTGTATATATATAAAATGCTCACTCTTTGGTTAATGTACTTCTTATATATTGTACTTTGATGAAGTACAATTAGCTGCAGAAAGCTGGCAATATGTATAAACATTTAGTTTTCTGAGAGAAAGCTAGAAGTATCCAGTTCTAGAGTCAGTAAAGTCTTAACAAAATATTTTTGACTTTTGGGCTCTATTTTAAGAAAAAAAAAGGGGAGGGACCAATGGACCAGGGAGAGTCATGACATTAAGCTTACTTAGGATTAAATAAAAGAAACAGAACCTGAACTGAGACTACTATATCTCTGATCTCTTGACCTATTCTTATTTTTCACGGATAAATTTAGCATTACCCTTCCTCACACTCAAAAAAGCTTACAAATAATATAAATATTATAAAGAAGGAAACAGGCTAAAAAAAGAAACAAAAAAGCCTACAAAACTTATACTTACAGACATAGATCAGTAAAGAGAAGTTGTGTTTCTTTTTACAGACATCCATAGATAATCTACACTAATCAGTTCTACAGCCACTGAATAGCCAGAGTCATGTTTGCCTTTCAATGTTGAACAGAAAGTCTTTTGGCTATAGTAGTCCTTTTTCTTCATCCAGGTGATGTTTTTGGGTAATTTTTAAAATTGCTTCCATTTGGTAAAAATCAGTGGTTCATTAAATTTTATCTTAATGAATGAATGAATGAAAAGAAAACTTGTGAGGATATTGACATGTGAGCAATGATGAGCACAGTTTCATTGTGATGGCTTGTAACAAGCTGATTGGTCCTGGGTACAGTGAAGTTGCAGTGTGTGATGGGGGCGAGTCTGTGTATCAAGTATCACATGCAAATCTCATCACATGTCTCTCATGTAGGACTATTTTTTATTAAGGGATCTTCTAAGAACACTCCTGGGAGTATAAGACAATTTGAAAAAGAACTGTAAGTACAGGAGAAGCAAAATTGTTCTGCATTAAAAGAAAAAGGTTTAAAAATCAGATTTTACCTGTATAGATAAAATCTGACCGACAGTCTCTTTCAAATGAAAACAAAATAGTTTCTCAATCAATTATTCCCAGTACTTTAAAACATTTCAAAGTCTTTCAAAAAGTACAATTATAGCTATTTAAAACAAGAAAAAGTGCATAGGTCAGAACAGGAAAGGGAAATTAATTTCGCTTTTTTTATATTCTTGAGAAAAGCCATATGATGATTAGAGTCTCTTTTTTAATATGGAGGCTACTATCTATTTCGGCACACTTGAAAAAGCACTTAAGGCAGCAATATTTTTCCTATAATTAGGAAAAAATATATGTGTCAGTCCTGAAAGGCAGCATTTTTCTTATCACTGAAAACAATCTCCTCCGACTCCAATATTTCTCCACTTTCAAATGAGCTCTTCTTGACCTTTCCAAAATGTATGCATTTTTATAGTGAGACTAATTAGACTTTGGCCTGCTCAATGAGGGTAAAGAACTTTTGCCAATAAATGCTGAGTTGATTTTTTAAAAAGGAAAGATAATATGAGATTGGGTTCTCTTCATTTTCCAGCTCACTTTGATGCCATATTGGCATGTTATTTCTCAACTGTACAGATTTGCAGATGAATAATGACCGTCAACGTAATAATAGAAAAGTCTTTGCCTGTGTATGGATGAACACTATTTTTCTTCCCTCATCTTTCAGAGAGGTATTTATCTTTATAAAATTGGAATTCCATCCTTGGTGGAGAAAATCAGAACTCCCACAACCGTTCAGAGAATGACAAAAGAATCAAATTCAAGTAAGAAGAAAAATGAGTATTTCAAAACAGCAAAAATAAGAACAGCAAATGTTCAAAAATGAGCATGCCGCATCTAAAATGGCTGCTTCTTAAATGGCTCTGTGCCTTGCCAAACTTGTGGTTGAGCTGAACCTAGGGAAAAAGAGGAAAAATTAAAGAAGGATTAACAAAATAAGGATTATACAATTCCAGCCAATCAAATTAGTTTGGATTGCTTCAGGAAATGCATTCATATCAATATATGTTTGAAGTAACATAGGAATGTCATGTATATGTTCTTTATCTAATTAATTGGGTTGTTGTTTTTGAAAAAAATGCAAAACTAATCTTAAGAGTGTTTTATTTATACTAGCCAGTTGGCCTTTTCTGTAACTAATTAGGCATTCAGTGTCTGCCACCTAGTGGAATACATAGCAATTGCTTACAGAGGCATGGCAACTAATCTACTTACTTTAGAATCATAGACTCATAGCATCATAGGGTTAAAAAAAAAAAAACACCCTGAGTCCAAACCCAACTCATTGCAGGATTCTAAAATAAGTAATCTCTGACAGATGGCTATCCTAACCCTTGCTTCAATCAGTTTCTTTGTTCCACTGCATTGATTCCATTGTGAATAAGTGTGAATTGATGAATTGTGCCACGATTTGGAGAAGCTGTGAAATAAAAAATCAAGACAATTTTAGTATTTTCATCTAAAAGAAAATAGAGCCATTGGCAAATTACTGGAGTTAAAAGAACCACTTGGATAATCTATGGTCAGTGCTTGCCATTGCTATTTTTTTAATGTTCAAGATTGCTTAAGACCTCATAACCATTTTGCTTTCTCAGGGCAAAGTCTGATCTACCTTAAAAGTTAATGCTTTTCTGACCCTCTTTAAAGCTTGGGAACGTCAGGAATGGAATGGGGAATCTGTGTTCTCTTGTGAGCTACCAGGATTAGGTAAGTTAGCCTTACTTAACACTTTATTACAATCTTAAACCTGTTAATAAAACATACTTAGTTAAATCAGTCAGAGAGTTCATTTTCATTCAATGTAGTTTGCTTAAGGATTACTGAATAAATTGCCTTCACTTAAACTTATTAAGAGATAAATACTTTAAAAAGAGTGACTTATCTAAATTGATGGTGCATTCTGCAGACAACTGGGGAAGCATCATACACAAGAACTGTGATCTATTAATAATCAGGTGACTCTGAATTCATGTGAATCACAAAAGCTTTCCCAGGAGAGGTGATATTAATTTTCTCCATGATAGAATTGGCAATACAAAAATATCCATATGCTGAATGGATTCAATTGCGTGCATATTACAAGAACATTTATATGAGCTTTTTTAAAGCATACCTTCCTTCTAAAACAATGGAGGTATGATCAAAAGTTCTTGACAACATATTTCCTTGTGCCAAGGAATGAATACAATATTTTGTCAGTTGAGATCTTTTACTCCAGTTTTTTATATCATGGAGAAATCTGACCTATTTTTTTCCTACCCACAATACTGACATCTATTAAAACTTGTTTAATGGTGGTCATTTTTTGAGACCCCAGCACTGTGAAAGCGATAGGTCAATACCAATGAAGGACCATTTCTATAATGAATTAAATGTAGACCACACCTAAAACAACCTCTTTCAATTTAATCTAATAGTTATACAGTGTACAGAAAAATCTAGACAGCATTTGAGTCTCTGTTTTGCATAATGCCACTTCAAACTCTCAGGATTTGTAATATCATCTGTGGTGGATCTTACCATGAATAGTTTTAAAAGTTACACAGTTTGTGAAGCATATGTGAAGAAACTAAAAAGAACAAATGTGCAAACCGAACTCCCATTCTGATATGTTATTCAATCAATTCCAAGAGAAAATTGGAATTTTTTTGACTAATTGTCCTTTCCTTTAGACCAGAATTTAAATATGTTATTGTAACATATTCTTTGATAATGATGAAGAGAAAAGAAGAGAAGAGAAGAGAAGAGAAGAGAAGAGAAGAGAAGAGAAGAGAAGAGAGGAGAAGAGAAGAGAAGAGAAGAGAAGAGAAGAGAAGAGAAGAGAAGAGAAGAGAAGAGAAGAGAATAACAGAGTTGGAAGGAACCTTTGAGATCTACTCGTCCAACGCCCTGCTTAGGCAAGAAACTCTATACCCTTTCAGACAAATAGTTATTCAATGTCTTCTTGGAGCATTTACAACTTTTGGAGCATTTAGAAGTAGATTATGTTCTACTCTTCCTTTTGCTAGGATGGAATGAATGCTAAGTGTCCTGTTCTACTAGATTGGGTTCAAATTTACTCACAACAGAAAATAATAGAGTTTATTTGGATATCTTTTAATTGATTTCACTGATTTCAGCAAAACAAAATGAAGTCTGGATTTTACCATGGGTAAGTCAGTATAACTTTGTTATTGTAAGTTTTATATGCACAAAGATGGAAAGACACAGCAATTCCACACAATGAAAGTGTGGATGGTAAAGGTGATAAGAGTTAATGGAAATGATGAAACTGTTTTAATTAAAGAGATTAATCTAGTTTTGTCTCTCCTTGGCAATCATCTTTGAACTTTTTGCTCAAAACTAGAAAAAATATTTTGATTTTAGGTTTTGATGATTGGAATGCTTTTGTAATTATAGAAATACCTTGAAATGTGTTATGCAGAGAAAAGGGTTGTTTTTGTAGTTCATAGCACCAAAGAAAGTTCAAAGTTGTTGTTTTTTTCTCTTCCTTTGCACTTTTCTCTCCTCTTATTTTCCTAACTTTTGTTTCTTCTATGTTTTTATCTTACAAAGAAATGTAATTTAAAAAAAAACTATTAAAGACTGAATAAGACAGGTGATATAAGTATCGAGGATGGGAATCAGAGTCAGGAATCCCTAAAAAAATTATGTTTACTGAAACACTTAAATATTTCTGTTTTTCTCTACCTACTTGTGGTACCTTTTTAATCTTACTTTTTCCCCATCAAAACATTCATGCCTGTATTATTTCACAGAATCTCTGTGGGAGAAAGAAATTCTCCCTATCGGATTTTATGGGTTGCTGGACCTGGATTTAGATCTACTAATCTAGTCCAGTTGGGCCCCCCTATGAATAATATTCATGATTCTGTTTCATTTAAAGGATGTCAGTTCTGTTGCTGAAATATACGTGACATTGATGGGATTTGGAGTCTCTCAATATTGATCAGTTTTGCAACCAACAGTCTTTTGTAGCGCTACTCCAATATCCATTCTTGGATGAAAAGCTTACCAACCTTGTTGGAAAGCTTATTCATTCATTCATTTATTTATTTATTTAGAACATTTATATAGGTGCCTACTCATTCACAACAACTCTAGGTGGCTTACAGACACTAAAAAAAACACCAAATAGAAAAAGATAAAAATAAAAAAAGATTAAAAATAATAATTAGGACTTTATTGTCTTTTGCTTTGTTATAGACAAAGCCTTCATTCCTATGAATATTCTTGCATTTCTCTTGCTCAACATCCTAAAGGCATCCTTTCAAGCTGGAGGATTTGAAAGAAACTTCCTCAAATAGATTACAAATGTTTATTTTTTATTTTATTTGGTTTGTCAATTGCTTACAAGAAAAAGTAAAAACATAGTTATGAATACATGGATACATATAAGAAAAATAAAAGAAACATTAGGACAAGGAGAGCAGGCATGCTGGTGCGCTTATGCATGCCCCCTACAGACCTCTTAGGAAAGGGATGAGATCAATAGTAGAAAGTCTAAGGTTAAATTTTTGGGGTTTGGGGAAGAAACCACAGAGTCAGGTAGAGTATTCCAGACATTGACCACACTGTTGCTGAAGTCGTATTTCCTGCATCAAGGTTTGTGACAATTAACCCTTGAGTTTGGTATAATATTTTTGTCTTGTATTGTTATGGTTGAAGCTGGAAGTATTCATTGACAGGTAGGACCATTGCAATGTATGATTTTATTAGATAACTTAGATCAGACCGAAAGCGGTGTAGTTTAGCTTTTCTAGGTCTAGAATTTCAATTTCTGTGGCATAAAAGGTATTCTGAAATGAGTAGAGGAGTGGAGACTCTGCTTGTGAAATATTTCTGGACTTTTTCAACAGTGTTAATATCAGATACGTTAATGCTGGGTTCCAGACTGATGAGCTGTATTCGAGTATTGGTCCAGCAAATGTTTTTGTATGCTGTAGTAGTATTGTAATATTACCAGAGAAAAGCTACGTAAGATTAGGTTAACAACTCTTAGTGCCTTTTTGGCTATGTAGTTACAGTGGGCTCTAGCACTCTAGATCATTAGAGATGAGTACTCCAAGATCCTTGACAGAGTAATGGTATGGATTTTTGAAGTTGCCACTTGTTTGATCATTCTGATACATAGTCGAGGTTCTTTTTGAAGGGTAGCAGTATTGTCTGTTGATGTTGAATAGCTTTACATAGTCAAACGAACGAGAATGGCAATTGCTCTTTAATATGATTCACAGAAGTCGGTTTATGTAGAGTTGAAGAGAATTGGTCCTTTCCTAGAACACTGCCTTGGGGGACACCACTGTTGACAGGTACAGTATTTGATAGGACGCTCCCAATTTTGACCATTTCTTGTCTGACGGGAATGCTTCTATCCAGTTATGCAGTTGTCCAGACATACCATAAGATTTAAGGTAAATGTAAGGTAGAGGACAAGACAGCAGAACAGATTACAGAAGGAGGAAGATGATATCTCTAGTGTCCTCTGCCTTGCAGTTCCAGGTTCTCAAATGCAGAATCTGTTTCTGAACTGTGAATCTCCCCTGGTGATATGATGAAAACTCTTAAATAAGCCCAGACATAAAAAGACACTCTGAGCTGCCTGCACTTGGGAGTGCAGATTGCAGCTCCCTGCAACTCTTCCCATTTGAAGGGAATATTCATGAATGGTACTGAAAGTCAACTCAAAACATGGGCAAATTAAATTATCACTGCTGTTGTCAAATATCATAAAGTCAACTGAAAAATGCATGATTAGGAACTGGTGGTGCAAAATGGTGCATTTAGTTAAAAAGATGTGGAAGCATATGGTGACATATATGCACAGCATCTTCCATAATTAGATTTTTTCACAGCTATGTTAGAACAATAGCCTTCAGCTTATTCTTATTAATTAGTTCATTTAAATGTCTAACATAGTCCCACATCAAAGGGTCAAGTAGTATTAGTTCAAAAATATGGGCATATATTTACATCTATATCTGATCAAAAAATATAAATTCCTATAGAGAAACTGGTGGAGAAAACAATAATGACTAGGTGAAGGATGAAACGTTCTAATAAATGAGAATGGATGAGAAGCTTTAGTTTAGTTCTTTCTTTCTTTCTTTCTAATAGTTATTAATCACCCTATAGCAAAGAGCTATCATGATGACATCCAGTAAAACAGATAAACCAGCAAAATATCCAGGTACAACATATAAAATATCTGCCAATAAAATAGATTTTTAATTAAGTAAGAGGAAGGCCAAGTTTCTTTCTAATCTAATTTTCTAAAATGTCAGCAAAGGATCATTAGCTTTCTATGTTCTTGTGCTTCAACAGACACCGTGGTTCATCACCTTAAAGATAAGTAGTTACTTCTGATAGCAAGAAAGATCAAAATTGTGAAGCAAAAATCTGTGATATGCTGTGCTGCTCAGAAACCATATATTAAGATGTAACTAGAGCAAATAGATGAAACTGTCTACTATTGTAGAATGTTTACTAAAGATGGAGAAGTGAGTGGTGAAATTTGGGCATGCAATTGCTGGTAGGAAGTTAATGGATACTGGGTAGTCTGTGGGAGAGAATGTTTGTTAAAAGGGGCAAAATGACTGAGTGTAGGAGTGAGCTTCCACACCCTTTGTTATATAGAACTGAGAGTTGAGTAGGTCAGAAGAAACAGAGAAGTTGAATATAATGGGATAATTTACATAAGACAGATAAGAAGGAGGGGGGAATCCTGAAATAAATTTCCCAACTTTATTTTGTGCAAATTTTCTTCCCCCCACCCACCCCACTCTGATAGTCATTTAATCTGCCCTGCACCTGAGTTTAACTCAGAGGGCTTCCTCCCCTACTGATTATATGTTCCCTCTCTCTAACCTAGAGCAGTTCTTCTATTTGATTGGTTCCCATAAATCAAATCAAACTGATGGGTAACACCCCTGATGAACTGACTTCAAGCAGTTCCAGGTTTCTGGTCTGGAGGGTTAAGGTGCACCTTTACATAGCCATGATATCCCAACTGGAGATGTTATTAAGGTCTTGCCCTTGTGCCTAGAGGCTATCAGCCTTGATGAGACAAAGCAGGCTGTAATTGAGCCTTAGGAAGATGAGGTTTACTGTTTGTAATTCCAAGTCTCTACTAATTCCAGTGTGGTCTCCAAAAAGTTGCAGTAACTGACCCAGGGGAACTGATCCACTGATTCAAAGTTAGTGCGAATGATAGATAAGGAGGCAGATAATATGTCCATTGCATAGTTTTGCAACTAAGTCCAAAGATACATATGAATCTGTTACTTTCTGCCTTGGTAGAGGATTGGACAAAATCCATTCTTATCCTTCTATGATCCAATGAATTTAATCAATATATTTAGACTTAGAATATTACTTAACTGAGCAGCTGAACATCTGTGCAAAGTATTAGCATGAACCAGAATTCTGCTCATTCTGTTATTATCTGAATCATCTTTCATAGTCCTTTGAGTGTCTCTGTCTATAGAGAATTTGGGGATTTTAGTGAGGAGTCAAATAGTTTGGCTAGATCAGCTTTCCCAAGTTAATTCAGATGTTTTAAATGTCATTTTAATAAATACCTCTAATATATATGTGTAACAAAAAATTCTATTAAAAATGCCAACAGGCTCAGAGTCAGGAACTGAGTAAAGATATTTGAGTTCTCTGTACCAAAAAAAAGAAAAAAAAGTGACAGGCATTTATTTTTGCTTTCCACTCAAAAACTAATTAGTTGATTATTCAGTTACAAAAAAAAAGTAATTTCCCATTATTATTTTTTCAAGCTGCAATTTTTATCCAGCCAGTAGAGTAATTCTTGATTTACATCTTTGATAAGTTGGAATTGAAGTTAGAGATTGTTGCTAGATTTGTTTTATTATACACTGTATGTGCCAAATCTTTCTTGGGTCTTTTAAAAAAAATGCCTTTATTGAGCTTTCCAGAAACGTTGGACTCTAAAAATAACATCGTTCATTATGATCCCTAAATCCTATGCTGGGAGCCCTCCTCCATATGATATGAGTTCCATAGGGGTGCAGCAAAATATCTTCCATATATCTAATACCCTCACCAGCTGTATCTCCTCTCTTCTATTTTTCTGAAAATCTTAGCATATAAAATAAGACTCCCTTAGGTGATTAGGTTCCTGAAATTATTCCCACTATACGGTCTGCTTTTTTTGAGAACTCTGGAATTCTAATAAATGAAATTAAATGCTGGTGGAAGGCTTTATGGTTTTTGATCTGCATTCTCTCCCGTGTATAGTTAAACAAATTTCTTAATATAGGAGTAGTTTTGAAATGTTGGTCCATATATACAGTGTACACTGAAGATAGGAATAGACCGTGGGCCAGGAATATCTGCAATAAAATCTAATACAAGGGTTTCACTGCAGTGCAGTTTTACATAAGAGCTTGTAGGAGCAGACAGAATGTTATTAGACCATAAAAGCACATCAGGCTGATTTATGGTTTCTGATCAAGGTTTCTGTGAAAATTACTCTGCATCACCAGCTCAAGGTGACTGCTACCATTAATGTGTGGAAAATAAATGAGATGGGGAGGCAGATATCAGAAGAAGTGGCAGGAAGCGGTGAGCCAGTATATACTGCACTGGCTTCCCATTTTGTTTTACAGTGCACAGAACACTGTCATCCAAATGGTTGCTTTGGGGCAGAAAAGGCAATTCTTGATAATTAGATCTTATGACATAGAGCTGCTGCTGCTGCTGCTGCTTTCCTGAATCCAGTGTAAAAGCTAGGAAAAATGCTTCTTGTCCTTCCATGTTTTTTTTCATCCTCTGTATAATTCTATGAATGTGGGAAATGAGTCAGATAAAAATGACTTAATTTGGAAAGTATTTGGGGATTCCAGTTGCTGAGTGACAGATAAGTTTTATAAACAGAAAATATATTTCTCAAGGATGATCCCTTTCAAAACCTGACATCGTGTAAGGTTGGCATATTATATATTGTGTGTGTGCATGTATGTATACGTGCACCTGCATATCATTTGCAACCAGCCAAATGCATATCATTTGCAACAAACAAGCATGCATTCAGGTTTCTCCTAGTGTAGATTGATTGGCTGAAAGTGACATGGCATATTTATATAAAAATTTATAAATTAAATTAAAATGTAAAAAAAATGGCACATTTGTTGATTTTGGGTTCCTCTGACTTTATATAAACTATTGACAGCTCTGTTGATTAAAATACCATAAAGGTCATATTTGTACGTTGGACTTATAATTTTATTGAGAACTGAACTATCATAGTCTTTTCTTTTTTATTATTATGGTTAGAAGGTCCCTCCTCCTGCACTAAAAAATCAGGTCTCACTTTATATTAGCAATCCAAAAGAATCATTATTTCTGTACATGGTTAAGTCTATCAGGTTGTCAAAAGTCATTCAAGCATATGACCTCACTTCAAGGAAGCAAGAACTTAAGGCCCTGTCACACTGGCCGACGGATGCAAAACGTTTGTAAAAAGGACACAGCGGACGAGAAAAACGTTC
>BHFT01034560.1:0-37572 GCA_004320025.1 Laticauda laticaudata | reverse complement strand
CTTTTGTTTCCTCCCTCTTTCCATTTTCAGCTGCAGCGGATATGAGTTGAGGGGATGGCCAGAGGATGCAGAGAGGAAACAGCAGACGTTTAATGGATGATAATGAACATAGAACTTTTGTTGCCCATATATGTCGCGGATGTACATCGTACACATTGGAAAGTTCATCCGTTCACAAAGTTTTATGCAGCCCCAAACTTCTTGCGTGGATGAAATCGCAGTTGACAGATGCTTGACAGATATAGCGTATGAAACATGTATGCAGTGAGTATACAACAGATGTATAGCGTTTTCCAACGGATGGCAAACTTTTTTTATGTTTTACATCCTCTTTGCATCTGTAAGTGCAGTGGGACCGGGCCTTTACTAACTTATTAACTGCAGAGATTCATTTAACTATGGCAAGAAAGGTCGTAAAATGGGGCAAAATTCACTTAACAAATTGTTCACTTAACAACATAAATTTGGGGCTTAATTGCGATTGTAAGTTGACGACTACCTGTTCTGGGACGAACAGAGATATTTTTTTTAATTTCTCCCTTTATTCTCCTATAGTACAGCTCCTAATAGATGGGACAGAGAAAAAATAAGGATATTGCATCTTAATCCTCATTGCTAAGATTATTTTCATATTGTCTTTATATTTTGTTTCTTTTGTTTCAAACATCGTCATTTTTTAAAATTTTTAAATAAATATCCCAGTGGTTTTTTTCTCTCTAAAGAATAAGCAATTTTATAAGATACTTTTATTGGTTCTTAATTATATTTTTTCTACCTTGAAATTGGAAAGGGCATTATGCCATGCAGGCATTTAGCAGTATATCAATAATATTGCCCGATAATAACTATTTGGCAAACCAGCTAACTGTAATTTAGAGAACAGAATTTCCATTCTGCTTGGACTCTATTTTAATATTTGACAATTAAGTATTCCACCAGGAAGTAATTTTTAATACCACTCTGTTTACATAAAGGATACTTCAAAGGCTAACTTTGGAATATCTAACATTTGGGAAGTACTTTTTTATTATATTTTTAGCCAGACAATCCAACTTCCCTAGTTATTTCAAAAAGAACATGTTCTTATTTGTTGTAGGCAAGGTAACCAAAGACATGTTTTTCTAGCTAGGAAATATTGAATGATATTGAAAAGCAGATTAAAGAAATCTAAGGGTGAGGAAAGCATTACTATTTAAAATTTCAAAGGTCATATTACTGTCCTGTAGATTTTAGGACCATTTGAATCAGAAAAGGACCATGTAGTTGACTTAAAGGCCGAACTGATTCTGAATATGTATATCTGTAGCTCCATGCAGATATGCAGCCCATAAGCAAAACAATTTGCATTATCAGTCTTGTGACTGGTCAAGGACACACTTCCATCAGCTTCCAGTGAAGAAGCTTTGAACTTGCAGGAATGAGGCTTGAGAAAAGAAGAGTAACAAGTATTCTGAGTAAGGAGCCCCACAGACCATATGTGGCTCATAGACTTTCTATTCTCCATTAAAGAGATGTGATGTATTCATTCATGTGATATATTCATCACATGAATACAATACAAGTGATTGTATTCATGAAAAATCCATTACATCCTAGAAATTTGAAACTATTTTTTGAAATTTGAAACTATTAAAATTAATTTATACTTCAAAGGAGGGCTATGCTAAGGTCTGGTTAACTGGAAAAAGATGTCAAGCATAGATACTTGAATATTTTAGAAATAATATCTAGATAACCAGATAGCTAGATGGCGATAGATAGATAGATAGATAGATAGATAGATAGATAGATAGATAGATAGATATAGAGATAGATAAATAATAGTTAGTATTAACAACTAACTATCTAACTCACTAACTAATCTAGATTATAGATTATAGATATAGATAGACAGGCAGGCAGACATATAAAGAAAGAATATGCTGGGTTCATAATTTCTCCTCTTACTAAATATGCACTAAATTTGACATCATATTTGTCTGTAAACATGGCTCAATGCATATCTCTCCTTACTCCAGCTAACCACAGTAAGAGACACATGTTTACGAATCGATCATGAAATTCATAGAGGAGTGTGTTTGCTATCTTCTATAAAAAGTCCTTACATCTAAAAAACATCCAAGTTAAACCAGGAGCTCGCTCTTCCTGGAAGACCATCAATCTGTGAACTATCCTTAAATATCACATTTTGATTATTCTATTTACGGAGCACCTGATAATGACATCGAACAAATACACAGCTAAATGCACTAACTAACATTGGCAGCATCCTGCCCACTTGCTTTTATCTTTCTTGGTGACTTCAATCATCCCTCATATTGACTGGACCCGAAATGAATGTACAACTGAACCCATACACGCAACCTTCTACAATGCTGTTAAAATCTGGACTGGAACAACTTGTAACCAACAACACTAGACTAAACAACTGCTCAATCTCATCTTCTGCAATAGTTTGAATTTAATTTACAGAATACAAACTAAAGAACCTTTTCCAGCAGTGACCACAATATGATTGACTTTTGTCTCAACATACACCCAAACAAAAATCTCACAAATGTGTAATCCCAGTTATAACTTCAACTATGATCTTATAGACAATGATCTCTCATCCTTGATTGGCAATTTCTATTCTCCTGGATGCAATGCTGGAGAGGACCATTACAACTATTTTTACTTGAAGTCAAAGAGTCATCAAAAATTTGTACCAACAAACAACTCCTCAAAAAAAAAAAAACAGATTAACCCAAAGCAATAGGAAACCTTCAATCCAAAAAGAGATCACTCTGGTGGAAAAACAAATCTGGTAACGTTGCCAATTTCAAAAAGCCGATCAAAATTTATGCCACCAGATAAAACTGAATGCACCCAATTATCACATTAAACAAGAGGAAAAACCTTCTATGCACAATTCCACCACACTTTGCAATTTTGTAAACAACAAACTAAAAGAATCAAGGTCCATCCTACCCCTGATAGGACCTAATGTTAAAGACTGCAACGATGAACCATAAGCACACATCTTAATACATTCTTCAGCCATATTTGTAAAAGAATATCAGTAAATCATGCCCAGTATTTCCTAGCCGAACCACGACAACTACAATGATTACTAATACATATCGATTTTAACAGAAAACAACATTGGAAAAACACTATGCAATCTAAAACCAATATCTATCTATTGGACCGGATGGAATATGTGCCTACTTCTTTAAAAAGCAATCCACTGCCATTGCCGAACCTCTAAGCATAATCTTTGAAAAATCTTTCGGACCAACTCCTTGCCTAACTATGATCACAAGCCACGGTCATCCCCTCTTCAAAAAAAGGACACCCCAGCCTAATTGAAAATTACAAGACCAATCTCCTTGTGCTGCATCACCTGTAAAGTCAATGGAATCAATTATTAACCAATCCATTATCCCCACTTAGAGACAAAGCAACCTACTCTCCAATAAACAATTATTGGTTCAGAAAAAGCTATCCTTAATCTGCAACTCTTCACTGCAAAGATATATGGACTATACAACTCGAACAGGCAAAGCAATGACGCAATCTACAAGACTTGTGAAAGCCTTTGATTCAGTGGTACAGACAAACTACTCCTAAACTAAAATATCTTATGGTATCTCTGGACAAAACTGCATAACTGGATTAAGAAGCATTCCTGTCAAACAGACAACAATGGTCAAAATGGGAGTGTCTTATCAATTTCTGCATCTGTCAATATGGGTGTCCGCCCAAGGCCAGTGTTCTAGGACAACTCTCTTCATACTCTAAACATAAATGACCTCTGTGATCATATTAAGAGCAACTGTGTTCTCTTCACTGATGTAAAGCTGTTCAATATCACAGACAATACTGCTACGTGTCAAAAAGATTTTGACTATGTATCAGAATGGTCAAACAAATGGGCACATTCAAATTCACACAAATAAATGCTCTATCTTACATATTGGCAAAAAAAAAAATATCAGAAAATAAAATACAAGCTGAATAGTCACGAATTTGTTGATAATCCAAGCTTCATAAAGACCTTGGAATGCTCATCTCTAATGATCTAAGTGCTAGAGCCACTGTAACTACATAGCCAAAAAGGTACTAAGAGTTGTTTACCTAATCCTACACAGCATTATCTCTAGTTATATCACATTACTAACTAGAGCACACAAAACATTTGCTAGACTA
The DNA here is from genome assembly GCA_004320025.1 of Laticauda laticaudata. NCBI lineage: Eukaryota > Metazoa > Chordata > Lepidosauria > Squamata > Elapidae > Laticauda > Laticauda laticaudata. The sequence continues at coordinate 33,381 of BHFT01034560.1, read as the reverse complement.
ATACTTGAATGCAGCTCATCAGTCTGGAACCGCACATTACGTATCTGATATTAGCACAGTTGAGAAAGTCCAGAAATATTTCACAGAAGAGTTCTCTCTACTCCTCTATCGTTGTAGAATACCTTATGCCACCAGACTTGAAATTCTAGACCTAAGAAAACCTTGAATTATGCCGTCTTTGGTCTGATCTAAGTAGGTATAAAAATCATACATTAATCATAGTCCTGACTTAATGAATACTTCAGCTTCAAACCATAACAACACAAGAGCCCACATTTATACCAATATTCAAGGTTAAACTACACAAAACTTGATTGCAGGAAATATGACTTCAGCAACAGAGTGGTCAATGTCTGGAATACTCTACCTGACTCTGTGGTTTCTTCTGCCCAAACCCCAAAAACTTTAACCTTGGACTTTCTACTATTGACCTCACCCCTTTCCTAAGAGGTCTGTAGGGGGCGTGCATAAGCTCAGCAACATGCCTAGCGTCCCTGTCCTATTGTTTCTTTTATTTTTCTTATATGTACCCATTTCATGTATTCATAACTATGTATGTACCTGTACCTATTATCTTATAAGTGATTGACAAATCAAATAAATAAATAAAATAAAAATAAGTAAATAATATTCTAACACTTTATTATAAAATAAGTACTGTTGCTTTAGTGTATAACATCATATGGGGGTTGAATAATGTTATTAAGAATTATATAAAAGAAATAAGAATAATATGAAAATCTAATACAAAAATAGATAAAAAGATAATACATAATCTATTGTTATGTACAATGGTGCAATAATGCAAAGAATGCTTCCCCTCATCATGCAATATATGTGTAGTTTGCTTATTGTTTTTTTACTCTTTTTACTCGTTTGCTTTAGAACTATGAGTTCATTTCTCTAATGAATCTGAATCTTTGGGGCAAAACATTGCCTTGTCAATCAGTGAAATCTTTACCCAAATGGAGTGATTTAAATCCTGAAAAACTTAATCATACAATATGCAGTTGTAGGCTTTTCTGCTGCTGCACAAAGAGTTTCCCCCCAAAAGCAAACATTGAATCAGAGATTGATATGAAATCAGAGAGGAAAAAAATCAAGAAATTGAAAAAAAATGCACTTGGTGAGATATACAGGCAGATTTGACCAACTCATACCTGGACAAAGAATACAAGATTGCTCCAAAATTGAGCTAACAAATTTCTATAATGCAATGCATGATTTTTTTGCTTATTTGCTGTTCAGAGAATGGGAGTATGCAAAAAAGAGGCGGAGGGAGAGTAAGCACTGAACTGAAGCTTTAATTCTTAATGTTGTGATTATAAAACTGATCCATAATATTATTTAATACTATTTTATTTATATTATAATTTCTAAAACTTGACACATTGATTTTTGATACTAAATTATAAATGCAGACAAGAAAAAATTAAATGGGCTATGCTTTTTATTCATGAGGCCAACTTTGGAGGTAATTGCTTTTGTGTTTTTAGGATGCAGCCTGATGAATAAAATAAATTTAGGAAAGGAGAGTGCCACAGTGCAGAAATATAGAACACTAAAAATTCCTATAGGCTCAGAACAAATACTTTAATTACACTGTATGAGAATAAATCATGGCTACAGGACAGCTGGATGCTATGAAAATGTAAATGTAGCCTAATTCGAGGAAGTAGAATGAAGCTAGAAAGTATAAATCAAAATATCTATTGGAGAAAAATGTGCAGGCTTATACCAACCTCTCAGACATTTTTATGTAATACTCTGCAGAACTTTATGGCCCTTTTTTGTGTAGGTGGCAGGATTATAACTCTCAGTTTAAAAATACAATAAAAACATTAAAACTTAATGGTTGCGTCTATAATTATACATCTTCAGGTTGGGTACGCAGTTTGTGCCCATTATGCTCTCTGTAACTGGCTTAATGTTTGAGAATATAATTTTCTGAATTGCCCCCTCTGTTTTCAGAAATGAAGTGCTTCATTCATGTACACTGGACTGATATCAAAAACCTGTTTGGTGGAAGAACTATAATCTTTTCCCTCCCATGGAGAGAGAGGTATGTCAGGATTTTTTTTTCCAGCTCTTGCCCTTCAAGTATGTCCTTCTAGTATATCTAGAATTTATAGAATTCAGGAAGGCTACATTCATCAAAGTTTCTAGAGCTGTGACAGTCTTGCCAAGAGTGGCATAATCCATACTGAACAATAACATGTAGCTTAGGTGATGACCTTGAAATCTTTTTCTCTTCTGTAAAAGTTACATTCACCTACATCTTAACTTTTCCTTTTGTAGAAATCTTTGGGAATAGGTCATAACTGATTTTACATTGCTAGTATTAATGCTTATTTTTAAAGCACTTTCTGTAAGGTAGCTTGTCCACTAAATTTTTTAAAAGATAAATCTATACTTACATGATGACATTGGCTGGTAAGTTCACATTCTTCTTTTTAAATGATATATTTGAAACTTAATATCACTGTAAATTAGCATGCATTATCTGATTTTGATTTTACCAGGTGCAGGAATGTTTCTTTGGTAATAAAACAACTACTCTTCAAAGGAGCTTTCCTTTTGACTCTCCAAGCAAGTCTTCTAGATGTTTGGAAATACAACTCTCAGGATTCCTAACCAGCATGGTAAAAAAATTGGAAATACTGCCTATCAAAGCAATTCTTCTCAAAATATGTTTATATCTTCTAAAAATATCCCACTACTTCTGGCAATTGGCAAAAAAAGCTGTTGCACAACTTTTTTTTGCCAATTTTACAATGGGAAGTAAAATAAACTAGGTAAAGTCATAAATAACAACAAAGCATAATCCTCCTTATGCATCGATCACATAGTATCAATGCAGTGGATTAAATGGCTAGATTCCTTTGGATCTTCTGTCAATCTTTTATAAAGTCACAAAGGAAAATGGTTGCAGATTCTTCTTAAACTGCAGCATGAGAATAGAATATTTTTTCAGCAAAACTTATTTAATTTCACGAATTTTCCATCCTTTCTGTCAGAATTATGAAAGAAACATGTGCAACAGGAAGTTGTGTGGGAAACAAAGCTACTCACTTTATAATGCAGAGATCAAATGTCTCAGCTTGCTTAACCTTAAATCAAATAGCAAAAAAAAAAAACTAAAAAAATTACCACCCTATGATAAGCTGTAAACATTTTTCAAAAAGCCTTGCCAGAAAAAGTCATCTAATATAACTGATATTTTGACAGAATTAAACATGAACTTTAAAATCTATCCATGTTTATTTTTGTACAATAAAAAAATACTTTCAAAAGAAAATTCAGTTCTGTGAGCAAATGACTGTAAAATTAAACAAAACCAGCCAACATTATTCAAATCAATAAGATCTAAAAACATTTAATTTTGAGCTAAAATGCTTTATGTTTTTCTTCCAATGGCACATTTATTTTATGTCTTCCTATAGTCATAGTATACCTGACCAGCTCTCAGAGTCATTAAATAAGATTTGATTCTAAAATACACTGCCAAAAGCTGCCTGAGAAAAATGGTTTTATTACAAAGATATTGAACTTTACAATTCCACATCATCATTCAATACAGATGAAAATTGCACATTTAGGGAAATGTGTTTCTCAATTGTCTATGTCTAAGCGAAATACAGTGAAAATAGCTGTTGAAGAATAGTAATTATGTTAAAAGTATGGCAAGAGAATGACAGCCTTTCATGAAAACTAATCAGCACCTTGAATGTGTCTATGGATACAAAGTGGTCAAGAACAATCTGCTGAACCGGTGCCCCTAAATTATCATTATCTCTGGCTTGTTACTAAGATATGCAGAGCTTTTCCAATGTAGATACTTTTTACTGTTGCCTGAACAACTTAACAGTATTGAAATGCCACATTTCCCCCAATTTTCTATGCTATACTTTATTTTCCTTATCAAAATCAAGGAACTATGCAGAAGCCCGTAATGTTCAGCTTTCTCCAATCTGATAATCTTCCAGACATGTTAGATCCCAGTTTCCCAAATTCCCAGTTGATATCTCTATTAAATTATTAACTTAATGCATTTAGAGGTGCATGTTTAGTGACATTGAACTGAGACACCACCTCTGCATCTCAAATAGATTTGTTCTGTGGTGAGAGAAAAAATTCAAAGTCACTATATCATCCATTCTTCCTTACTTCCTACAGTCTCCTATTATGCTTCATTTATCTTCAGATCTTTCTGTCTGTGTTGTTACAAATTTTGAAAAAAAAAAACCCAAAGAGAACATATTAGTAGAGGGAGAATTTAAGATTCTGGTATGGTGGATATACTGGATTATATTTTACATATACATCATAAAATTACATTCCTAATTTCATTTTGTTCATATATGAAATTGATATCTTCAGTCTAAATTATAATAAATCATATTTGACAGTATCATTCATAGCATTTTGAAAAGACTAGGGACTTTGAATAGGGACTGGAATTTTAGTCTGGAATTTAGAATTTGGTCTCATTTATTTATAATGTTTCATCTTGAATCAGTCTTAATCTTCCCTTAAGATGCACCATTATTTGAATTAAAGCTTTTGCAAATATTTTTAAAATTGCATCTACGTAAATCTGCATTGCCCTGTTTTAAATAGAAAGACTATCCTTATTTTGTTTCCAGTTTAATTACACTTTAGTGATGCCTCTCCTCTTTGGGGAAGATAAATAAAAGGTATCTTGAGATTTTAAGAGCGTTTTTGGAAATGAATGATATATGAATCACACAAACAAATATGTGAAATTTTATTACTGTACCCACAGTGATGTGTCTTTTCTTATTATTTCTGTTTTCTATCTATCCCCATTAACCCATACAATCATACAGTTCAAATGACACAAAGAAAAGATGATTAAGTGGGAAGTTTTGTCAGATATATCAAACCAAGATGATTAAAATATTTCTGTTCATTCAGCATTCATGTATGAATTATTCTCTCTCTCTCTTTCTCTCTCGTGTGTGTAATTCATAACAAATTCACACCATGTGTGCCACAAGAAACCACAGAAAAAGTAAGCATTTCACCTGAAAGATTTAACTTTTCAAAAGATTCAATGGCTAAAATATCCTTTGAGGCATCAAAATGATTTCATATAATAGAGAAAAAGAAAAAAAAACCTAAATATGTTTATATAAAGTCAACAAAAGAGTTGCAGTCAAGCCTGGTGAAGTCCTACACTTAGGCAAGAAAAACCAAAAGTACACATATAGACTGGGTGAAACCAAGCTCAATAGCAGTAGCTGTGAGAGGAATCTTGGACTCTTAGTGGACAACCAGCTAAATATGAGCCAGCAGTGTGCAGCAGCCACCAAAAAAGCTAATGCAGTCCTAAATTGTATTAACAGAGGGATACAGTTCAGATCAAGGAAGTACTAATACAGTCTATAAGCTTAATAAGACCACACTAGAGTAACTGCATCCAGTTTTTGTTCCACATTATAAAAAAGATTGTTGAGACTCTAGAAAAACGTAAGAGAAGAACAACCAGGATGATGAGGGATCAACTGGGAGGCAAAAACACACAATGAATGGTTGCTAAGGAAATTTGGGCTTGGCTAGTCTGGTGAAGAGAGGACCAGGGTAGACATGATAGCAATCTTCCAATATTTGAGGGGCTGCACAGGGAGGAAGGGGTAAGCTATTTTCTAAAGCTCCTGTAGGCCAGACAAGCAAATAGATGGATGAAAACTAAACAGGGAAGATTTAACTCTGGAAACAAGGAAGAAACTTTCTGACAGGGAGAATAATCAACCATCAATTGATTAATCAACAGTTTGCCTCCGAATTGTGGGAGACACGGCATCATGTTTTGACGAACTTTCAAGAAGCGATTTGTCAGAAAATGGTGTAAGGGTCTCCGCTTGGGTGGGGGGTTGGACCTAGAATGACTACAAGGTCCTTCCAACTCTGTTTATCTGGTATCTGTATCTGGTTTCAGAGAAATATACCTATATACAATTAGAAATAATACAACTATTTAAGAAGTTATTTACTTATTAACAAAATTATTTATCTATTTATCATCCAACATCTCTCTCTCATCCCCCCTCCCAATCCACTCGGCTTCATCATTGAAGGTTTTTAAGAAAAAGACGGATCAGTTACTTTCTGAAATGGTATAACAAAAGACTTCCTGGATAATTTGGTTATTTGGGGCATTTGGGGTTTGGATGATATAGATTAGTCCTGGAAGAGTAACAATAACTCGTGAGCCTTACGACACCAATTGTATTTTTCTTTAGATTTTCTTTCTTCTTTCTTTCTTTCTTTCCTTTCTTTTCTTTCTTTCTTTCACTTTCTTGTCTTTTCTTTTTTTCTTCTCTTTCTTTCAGTTTTGTTCTTTGTTCACTAGTATACAGTACATATAGGGTTTTGTTGTCTGAATGGGGCAGTCCTATCAAATGTTTAAATAAATAAGGCTATTTGGTGGCCAGTAGATCACGGTGCCTGGATTAGAAACTGGGGTAAACCCATGCATTCTTGTTCTTGCATGAAACTTGGGTAACTTTGGATCTTACATTTTCCTCATCCTACCCACTTTACAGTCCTGGTTATTACAGGAAAAAAGGAGCACCGCATTATGTACATCTTGAGTTGATAAAACAAGTTGGGACTAAGCCTAGTAAAATAAATATTAGAAATGTTTGTCATGAAATTTTGCTTCTTGCTTCTTTAACATTGAAATAGTGCTTTAATATCTTTATATTCTCCGCTTTCATTTCATGATTCTCCTCTCGCTCTTCTCCCCTCCCTCTCTCTCTGGTCTCCTTCCCCTTCTTCTTCCTCTCCTCCTTTTTCCTGCAGTTTTTCATCACAGTCTTTCTGGGATCAACGCCTATTTATGTCAGATAGTTTTTAGGTCTTGGCTCTTGTTCCCTTTTGTCCACTTGCGAGTGTAAATACGGCAAAATTTGCTGATGACATATCAATTAATCACAATTAATTAATACAATTAACTTTTTGATGTAGTGCCACCCAAACAGCACCCATCTTAGTGTGCATTAGACTTATATTAATCTAATGGCACAAAAATCATTTGGTTTTTCAAAAAAAGAAGGCCTAAGAAAGCCCTTCTCTTATTCTGGATCTCCTCTTCCTTTAAGTATTATCATTTCCCCATAGGCCTTGTTAATTATAAGCCTTGGAGTATTTCAGATTCCTTAGCAGCCAAAGTTTCTTTCCTTGTTTTTGCATTACAAACACCTGTTTTGTATCAGGTTCATTTCATTTCAATCTCACTGCTACTCTCTGGGTTACATAAAAAAAATCTCAATAAAGATACTTGCATAATGTATATTTTGGATTATAGTAGATGGAAGAACAAAAATAAGGTAATGTTGTTTCTTGTTTAATGCTCATCTATAATAATTACAATGATCAATCTTCTTAAAGGCAATGCTACCTAAACTTTATTAGTCTTTGTCCTTGAACTTTCAATACACTTTTCAAGAATGGAAAAACAATGCCTTGCAAAACTGCGCTAATGCGTGTCAAACACAGAACTGCAAGTCAAGGAGACTATTATATATAATATAATGTGGTGTATAATGTAGTTAATTATATATAAACCTAGACATACATATGCACTGAAGATGATAATTTTATTAACTGTAATTAACTCTCAGACTTTCCATGCAAAACGCATTCCTATACTTTCCTATCTTGTAAGGTCAAACTGGTGGGGGGTAGACAGTTAAATTCAGAAAAATTAAATAATGCTACACATATGAAAGTTAATTTACATGAATTTAATTTGGATTATATTCATAAATGTCAGGATGATGATTTAAAGGTGAAATTTAAACTTGGAAAGAATTTTGAATGAGGGATCATGATTCTGAGATGATTGCTAGAAAGGGAAGATAGATAGATAGACAGATAGATAGATAGATATGTATGGATAGATGGATCGAGATAGATGATATAGACAAACATTGAGATAGCTAATATATCAAATAGATTAATTGTTTCATTCATTCATTTTCATTGTGTGCAATTGCATTTGTAATTTTATGAAGTGCTTGTAAATAATCGACAGTCAAACAACAATAAAAGGCAAAGTATATGAAAAAACTATGATAGATGATATATAATGATATACATGAAAGAATAATTTATTTCATCGACAGATTATTAAAGACAATGAAATGAAATAACATTATTGGAATTATTGAAATTAATTGAGAATGACAGTGCAATGAGAATATTGCATTTCAAATTTCCAAGGTTGTGGGAGGAGCTGCTGCTGCGTTGTGAAGAAGCAGAGGGTGAAGTATAAAGGGAGATAAGACAATGAGGCCCACGGTACTTAAACTAGCGTGTGAATCATATAATTTATAAGCCAGAATGAAACCGAATAAGACATTTAGAGCTAAGTGCGCTGTTGAGATTGTTGATTGTTATTTTATTTCAAATAAGCGCAGCCTTAGTTCAGCTAGTAGTGTATACTTGTCTTTAGCAGTTGTCTTTCAGCGAGTGACTCTTTTCAAGCTTGGATACTGTAACCTTTTTTTTTTACTTTGTAAAAAAATATACCAGATCTACGATTACTCTGTCTAGAATCTCTAATTCTGGTGGCTCTCCAAGCAGAAATTTAGGTCCCAACCATGCCATCTATTGGAGCTGGCATGCTCCCAGCCCTCACCACAACCAAAGATCCTTCCATAAAGCAGTGCAGGTATGGACAACTGGTGGGAGTTGGCAGGGTGAGAAGCTGTGGACCAATAACACAAAACTTTTGCTGGTGTCCTAAGCATACACATATACAATCCCTTCTCGCACCTTAAAAGGGACACTAAAGGTACAGAGCTCAAGGTAGTTGTGATACATGATAAACTTAAGTAACCAGGATCTCATGTGTCCATAGACAGACAGAACTTACTTCTCTTGGAAAGGAGAAGTAGGTGAATCAGAATCCAAAATACGCACACAGTCACACAAGAAGCAGCAAGGCATCTCAAAAGAGAAGCCACCTTCTGTTTGAGGACTAAGTTGTAAGGGATGTAAATTTAGGAAAGGATACTGAGGTTTTGAAAGAGGTCAATGTCTGACCAGGTGCAACTACTCGCTCAGCCAGAGACAGAAGCGTATTCTTAAGATATGTCAAGAATGGCCAGCGAGGGCTGTGATGTTGGATATCTGTTATAGCATCTTTTGTACAAATGAACTGTCCCAGAAGATGGTCTTTCTGTTCAGAAAAACTTCAGAATTGGGTATGGAACTTATAATAGTGAACCTGTAAGGCTATCTTTTCAGAGGGCTCTACCAATATCACAAGGACGAACAAATATAGGCGAAAGGGCAGCATTTAGCAGAGTTTAATGTGTGGCTAAAGGAGTGGTGTCAAGGAAGGCTTGTTTCATTAGTCATGATGTCTCGCAGCTGGTCCAATGAAAAACTGTGCAGTGAAAAACCAAGAGGATGGTTGGACATCCATCAAAGAAAGGGACTGAGTTACTTGGCATTAAAATTACGATTTCCTGGAGTAAACATTGAAACTGAACAGTGAGGACAGAGAATATAACTGGATCCGAACATTCTCTGTCCGCAGCAATCTTAAACTGATAAGCGACTACCAGTGTGATGCAAATAGACTGTTTGTGCCAGGTAAATTATCAGCCTCTGATGCCAGCCAAAACCAAGCATTAAGTAGTGAGCTGCTATAACCATGTGCACTAATCAAACAGGTGGCAAGAAAGTTGGGACAGTCAGGCACAACACAGGTTATGTAGACAGGACACAGTGTCAGACATAAAGATCTCAAATGCCTATATACAAGTGCAAAATCTGGGGAACAAGCAGGGTGAACTCGAACTATGAATACATGAATATATGACATAGTTGGAGTAACAGAAACTTGGTGGGATGAACCCATGACTGAACATACTGGTAGAAGGATACAAACTGTTCAAAAACAAAAACAGACCCCATTTAGAAGGAGGTGGAGTTGCACTGTAATGTAAAGGACCACTATACTTGCTCCAGAAATCGCATGAAAACAAAGACGAAAACCCCCTAGAATGCACATGGGTCAATATAAAAGCAAAAAGAATGAACATGGCCATAGGCGTATATTATAGGCCACCCAATCAAACAGAAAAATAGATGTCCTTTTTGCCAACCAACTACAAAACATAATGCAGGAAACACACAACAATAATAATGGGCAATCTTCAATTATCCTGATATCCTCTTGGAAAATCTAATTCTGCACCAAGTGAGAACATTAAATAAGCTTCCTTAACTGACCTGCCGACAACTTTGTGTCCAAAAGGTAGAGGGTGAAACTAGAGGGACAGCCATACTGGACTTCATTATTCTCACAAACAGATAAAAAGTGATAGAGGGAGTTGAAAACTGCAAGGAACCTTGGGTGATAGTGACCATGTCATACTAGAATTCAACATAACACAAACACAAGCAACAGAACATAAAATCCCAGAGTCTTGGATTTAAAAAGAGCTGATTTCAATAAACTCAGAGAGAACTTGGGAAAGATTCCATGGATGAAAATCCTAAAGGGGAAAACAACTCAAAGATTTTGGGAAACTCTAAAAGTCATGATCATAGAAGCCCAGACCAGAACAATACCCATTGAGAAAGAAAAAAAAGAAATCCAAGAAGAAACAAGCATGGCTACACAAAGATCTCTCTGGCAAAATTGAAAGAAAAAAGGAACAAGTCAAAAATGGAAAGAAGGACATACAACTAGGCAGAATATCAGCAAATAGCCAGAATCTGCAAAGATGAAGTCAGGATAGCAATGGCTCAGAATGATAAAGACTTGCAACAAAAGTTCAAAGATAATAAAAAAGTTTCTTCCAACATATAAATAACAAGAAAAAAAATCAAGGAAACAGTCGGTCCACTAAAAAGAGAAGATGGTAAGGAAGTAACAGGCAACAGAGAGAAAGCAGAACTGCTTAACCTCATTCTTTGCATCCGTCTTCACGCAAAAAGAACTATAGCTTCAACCCACCAAAAAACTAACTGTAAAAGACAGACCAGAAATAAAAGTTAAAATAAGCAAAAAAAATAGTAAGAGAAACACCTGTCTGATATTGATGAATACAAATCACGGGGGCCTGATGGATTTACATCCCAGAGTTTTAAAGGAACTGGCAGAGGTAATCTCAGAACCACTGCACCATATCTTTCAAAAATCCTGGAGCACTGGGGAACTACCAGAGGACTGGAAAAGAGCTGATGTGGTTCCCATCTTCATAAAAGGAAAAAAACAGACCCAGGAAACTATAGACCAATCAGCCTAACATCAATACCTGGGAAGATACTGGAAAAGATAATAAAAATCCAGATCTGCCAACATCTAGAAACAAGTAAAAGTAATAATCAGCAGTCAGCACAGGTTGTTAAAACAGAGCTTACCAAACCAATCTTATTTCATTCTTCAACACAGTGACTAAATTAGTAGACCAGCAAAATACTGTTGACATAATATATTTAGATTTCAGCAAGGCATTCAATAAAGTAGACCCCAACCTACTTCTTAGTAAGTGGAACAGATAGCTCCACCACTAGATGGATTCTCAACTGGCTGGCAAACACATACTCAATGAGTAGTCCTTAATGGGTCTAAGTCTACATGGAGGGAAGTAATCAGTGGGGTGCACAAAGGTTCCATCTTAGGCCCAGTACTCTTTCAATATCTTCATTAACAATTAGATGAGGAATAGAAGGGAAACTTACCAAATTTGCAGATGATACTAAGCTGGCAAGAGTAAGCTAACACCCAAGAAGATAGGCTCAAAATCCAGATAGATCTTGACAGATTTAGAACACTGGGCCATATCTAATAAATGAAATTCAATATAGAGAAAAGTAGTCCTACACTTAGGCAAGAAAAACAAAAGTACACATATAGACTGGGTGAAACCAGCTCAAAAGCAGTAACTGGAGAGGGATCTTGGGGTCTTAGTAAACAACCAGCTAATATGAGCAAGCAATATGCAGCAGCCAAAAAAGCTAATGCAATTCTAAATTGTAATTAACAGAGGAATACAGTCAAGATCAAGGGAAATACTAATAACCAAGTCTATAAAGTAAGACCACACCTAGAGTAATAGTAATACCAGCCTTAGTAAGACACACTAGAGTACTGCATCCAGTTTTGTTCACGCCATTCTGCATCCAGTTTTGTTCACCACATTATAAAAAAGATGTTGAGACTCTAGAAAAAGTACAGAGAAGAGCAACCAGTATGATTAGGGGACTGGAGGGTAAAACATACAATGAATGGTTGCAGGAACTGGGCTTGGCTGGTCTGGTAAGGAGAAGGACCAGGGGAAACATGATAGCTGTCTTCCAATATTTGAGGGGCTGCCACAGGGAGGAAGGGGTCAATCTATTTTCTAAAGCTCCTACAGGCCAGACAAGGAATGATGGATGGAAACTGAATGAGAGATTTAACCTGGAAACAAGGAGAAACTTTCTGACAGGGAGAACAATCAACCAATGGAACAGCTTGCCCTTGGAAGTTGTGGGAGCGCCATCAGTTAAGACTTTCAAGAAGAGATTTGTCAGAAATGGTGTTGGGTCTCCCGCTTGGGGGGGGGGATTGGACTAGATGAGCTACAAGGTCCCTTTCAACTCTGATTATCTGTATCTAAGAAGTTTTGAAAAGTTATTATTAAACTTCCAGGTATCCCTGGTTTAAGAGATTCTACCCCACTCAATTCTTCTGGATGCAGATTGTTGTCTCATGAACTATTCAGCGGTCAGCTCCATGTCTGCCTCAGAATCCTCATTTCTCTGAGATACAGGCTTTTTCTACAGCCCTATAATAATTTAGGGCATCTTTCCCAAGTCTTTCCCATCTTTATTGTGGATCTCTTGATAAAGACTTGCTTATGTTTGTAGGCCTTTCATTAAGCCATGTTTGTCCCTTTAAAAACCTGTTCTCATATTTGTCTTGGTAGATAAAAACTGCCTTTTGGAAGATAAGTGGCTATGAATTTAAAGAATATGCAAAAGGAATACAGAAGAAATATTTTCAAATGCAGTATGTTCATGAAAAGAAAGACCGCAGCTTGGTTATTTGTCTCAGATTGGAGTTATAACAGGCACAGCTTGGTCTTGACTGAAATGAAAGTGTCCCTACAAGGAGGAAATTGTCAAAAATGCATCTAAAGAATCAGCAACCTGTGTAAATATATAACTTGCAGAGTTCAATATATTGCTTTGACACCGGAGGCTTTGCTGTCTCTTGTATCTGCTAATAACAGACTGACAGGGCAAACGTGAGGGCAAAGAACTATTTAGATGTCTTGTTCTCTTTCTGGCTTAAAATCAACAAATATTTTTGCAAGCAATAAATGGAAAGCATTTGATTTTGCATCTTTCTATCTGTGGCTGGGACCCTCTCATGGCCTTTGGAGGGGAAAGTACAGCCTATAGCTCTGACATTATTGTCCCTGGAGTCATTGGACTCAGTCTAAAGAAATTAAGCCATCCATACTGTTATAAATCTGATGCATTTAGAAACAGATGAAATATAGCTCTCTAAGGGTCCATTAAACTGACAAGACAAGTCCATCTCTTCCTGATATATTACAGTCATGATAATGACAGTGCTAGATGAAAGTGCCATTTTCAGCTGTTGGTCAAGATGAAAATTTGCAAAGATGTTGTCCTAAACATTCTGGTTCAATTGCATTCTGGTTGTTGTTTAGACTGTGTGAATCATCCCTGATATTAACTAATTGAGATGGCACAGTTTACTTTTGCACTCTCAGATGCAAAGACAAATGATTTTTTTTGAGCCACTTCAAACTTGTTTTTAGTTTCTATGTAAAATCAAAATCTCTAAGTACTTCCATTTTTTGGGGTGGGTGTGTGGGAAGAATGATATCTAAAAGTATGAATATATCAAGTTTCTGGCAGCCTTTACAACTTTGTCATCATCTTGAAATAGTTCTCCTATGCTTCTGTGAAGAAAGATATTGCAGAATGAGAAGAGGATATCACATCAGCTTTCAAATTATCCAGGAAATCGCCTGTGCTGATTAAATCAAAGATGCACCCGAGTCTAACTTACTTTCAGAAGCATTTTAAAGATAAATTCTTCATTTTATACTTACTTTTCTGAGGTACCCAAAAATCTGGACATGATACTAAAGGATATTCATTGATTCCCTTTGGGGGCCATGTAGATTTCTTGCCTCTGATCAATGTGTCTTGTAGAATGCCAAATGGATTGGCAGGGTTGTTTGGCAAGCTTAGCCTCTCCTGAGAAGCCCTTATCATTGACTTAATATATGGCAAGTTGGGCAGGACCCATTGACAAATATTGTAGGTTTCAGGACATGATTCAGTTGTATAAGGATTGTGAGTTTCTGGCAATATTCCATATTAATTTGTTTGTAGAGACAGCTGAAACAAACAGGCACAGTGAGATACAATATCACAGAACAATGGAATTCATACTCAGAGTAGCACTTTTAAATGCACATCTTGTTTACATTCATTCAATGAAAGTATTTAAAACTTGCTGAATATAGAGTGTATACTGGACCAGCTAGCCCAGAGCCAATATCTAGAATGCTGAGACATGAGTTGTCTTGTAAAGTGGAAAGACCAGTACATAATGAAGACATCCGTTAGCCCAAGGAGCAATGTTAAAGAGTATGATTGATCACACAAGAGAATTGAGAATGTGGATGGAGTTCAAAATAATCTTAGCCTTGCCTCCCCAAAAGGAACTTCCCTATTTATAATTTCCTGATGTGATAAAGTCACTGTTTAGCTATTCAGGCTAAGCAGTGACAGAGAGACTATTAGCATTTTCCATGGAGGTGAAGTCACAACATCATACATATGATACACTGGATTGAGAAGTCATTGAATTTCTGAAGTGTTTCTCAACCACTTGATTCAAATCACAGGATCTAATCCTACTTTATTTTGTCATTTGATTGAACTTTGTTAAACAGAAACATTTCTGTGAACTGCAGTAATGTACACCAGAACAACTAGAATAATTAGACACAACTAGAACAACCAGAACAACTAGACATAAGGACAGTTTTTCCCCAAATGCCATCACTCTCCTAAACAACGAATTCCCACAACACTGTCAAATTATTTACTAAGACTGTATTACTATTATTCTTCTCATCCTTCCTAGTAGCTATCTCTTCCTACTTATGACTATAACCTTGTTGCTTGTATTTTATGATTTATATTGTTCTATGTGTCCAAACACACCTGGCCAATAAGGAATCCTATCCTATCCTATCTTATTATTTGCCCATCTGTATTTTATACTGTTTGTTTAATTGATGCCAAACATATTTTTTTTACCTTATTTTAAGCTTTTTCAGTCATAACCAGTTTTTTTCTAGCTTTAAACACTGCTTTAGAGAGAGAGAAAGAGAGAGGGAGGGAGGGAGAGAGAGAGAGAGAATTTTGATGGTAAACAAAAAGCTTTCAAATCTCCAGGACCACTCCATATTAATTTTCAACATTTTGGCTCCAACATGGTGTTTTGACTGGCTTTATTTTCTGATGATTTTTAATCTTTTCTGCTTTCAGAAACTGTTTTAATTTCCTGTTTGAATGTTGTATTGATTAATTAAGTCATTGCATTTATTTTTACTTGTGCTTTTATTGAATGTTGGCTTGAAAGCATCTATTACAATGCAATTAAAAAATAAATGTTGCTTTCATCATTGTGATTATTTTGAATGCATGCTTTTTATTTTGCCACTTGGAACCCTTAGAATGCTTTCTATTTTGGAGATTGTTGGAAATGCAATTTTCTCCAATTCTCCATCTATTCGCAGCTGTCAGTCATCTCCATGGTCTTCTAAATTGTCCCCTTCCACAGAATAGATGTTATAAAATATCGATAAGAGAATCTGATTTCAGTTGCAAAAATCTGGACAATAGATCTGTCACTTTGGTGCCATCTTCTGGTAAACTGGATTTTTGCAGCCCAGAATTTATAACTATTATATGGAATTGCAGAGGCAAAATATGGAAGCCACCACTTTCTGTCATTGTTATTTTAATAAAACTTAATAGAAGAAAAAGGTTCCAAAGAAATAAAAACACAATGCAATAACAATAATATATATTGTATATATAAAAGCTATTCATGCATGTATAGACATATACAATATTAATGAAATTCTATGTAACAGATTAAAATAAATGACCATACACAAGCAGCAGCTTGTTCTTAAGTTACAAATAATATCAGATCCTTATTCTGTTAGGTAAGAGCCATTACATTTGTCTTCCCAGTGTTGTAGAACTAATCTCTTGGTAGTATAAGGGTGCAGATAATCACTTTTCATTTTCCAGCTGTTAATTTCCATGTACTGGGTATCTAGGATTCTCTGTAGCTACATGGTTAAGTTCAGCAATAATATGACAACTTCCTTCAAAACTGGCACACATTTTTGATATGTGAGAATGCCCTTTGGCAATGAGCAGAAGAGATGATGCCTGGGGAATGGTCAGTTAAGAGAGGGAATAGCCTTCAGATGCACAATGGGTGGAGAAAGAGATTCAGGAGGGATCCTTTCCTGGATTCTCAGTCTGTTAAAAACACAGTGGGAGAGTTATACTTTCAAATTTGCAAGACTAATGTTAGACTTCTTGTGTAGATCAGAGAAGAAATGAGATCAGATATGTTAATTTTACTTTATTGTCATGCTACATTAACTGCAAGTCTGAAAGTATCCACAGAAATCTCCCACCATGGCTCAATCCAATAAGCCTGATCTTCTTATGAGGAGGAATAGCACTGGTAAACTAAAAAGTAATCAGTGACCTGGCCATGACTAAGAACTGATGATAAGGTCCTCAAGCCACAGCCTTGGTAAGAAGCAAGATCCCCAGGAAAATATCAATCTGAACAAAGTTGAGCCATAAATACACCTATGCACACAAATGGCAAGAGAACACTAGGCACAGGGAAAAATTATCTATCCAGACCCTGCCACAATTGAAAAATTCAACACCAACCAGATATAGTTCCTGCTAGCACATATTATTTTCCTTTTAAATGTGTAAAAGTTGATGTTGATTTTTTAGAATAAACTCATCTAATAGAAGATAAACATATTTTGTTAATGAGTTGAACAGGTATATTTCACCTCAATAATTCAACCATGGTAAAGCAGCTTGCCATTCTGATTAATAAACATTTCTCTTTATTGGTTCAACAAGTTATAATAGATATCAATGGTCATTTGCTAATTCTAATTGTTAAAATTGTTGATATAACTGGGGCTATAGTTGATGCTTATGGGTCTAATTTAGGCTTCCCAAAATATTCCATGAGCATTTTCATTATTTAAACATTATCTGGTATTGTCACAGCAATAGATTTTAATAGGATATTAAATCTTGAATTAAATAGGAATGTATCCATCCAAAAAGCAATCATTATTGGAATATACAATTCGATCATAAATGGATGAAGTAAACAGCATTTGTTCTATCCCATACAACAATAACTTTTTATTTGATGTTACATCAGATTTTTTTTACATGTACTGTAATTATTTGTTGGTTCCTTCAGTTTGACTTCAGCAAATTCAGATGTAAATTCAGATGTAAATTCAGATGTAAATTCAGATATATTTCACATATAAAGATCACAGATCAGCTTAAATTTAAAAATATAACATTTCAGTAAATCATCCAGAAGCTCGTATTTCAATACCTCTACTGAATGATAGTGAACTTATAAGACAGATGAATTCTCAGACATTGCAATATCTTGAATTTAATATGGGAATTGCTAACTCCTTAATTTTTGAGCAGAAGGATTTCAGTTTTCTATGCATTGCTAACACCTTAATTTTTGAACAGAAGGATTTCAGTTTTCTATGCATGGCCATATTATTGCATATGCAGCATATAAGTAGAAATTCAAAGATAAAGGTAAGAGGAATTTGAAAGACAAATTGAAAATCCTTTGGACACAGTTGGCCAGGCATTACACTAACAATTAAGTATGTAACAGTTGAATAATATATTATCACAACAAAGTAAATGTATCTTAATATCAACTATCTAGTATTTTATGTCAGAAAGGAGAGAGAGAGAGAGAGAGGAAGGAGGAGGAGGAAGAAGAAGAAAGAAAGAAAGAAAGAAAGAAAGAAAGAAAGAAAGAAAGAAAGAAAGAAAGAAAGAAAGAAAGAGGAGGGAGGGAGGAGGAAAGAAGGAAGGAAAGAAGGGAGAAATATGATTTTTTGGTGATGGGTTATACTTTTTAAAGGCAGGAGAAAATAAACGGGATGGTTCCTAGGGTGTACCTAATTCTGTAAGAGATGGATATTCAGCAAATAAAATCTGAGCTTCAGAATACATCAAACCCTTTCTCCAGTGTAGGATCTATCTTTTGGAGAAGAACCAATTTGGGGGGAGGAGACTCTGATGGAGCCAGTCTTCTCCTATGCTGACAAACCGGCCCTGCTTTCCATATCCCTGATGGAACATATATTGTTGCTTGTATTACATTTGCAAGATTGACTCTTTAAAGAAATTGTGAGGAACAAGTTTTTCCAGAGGGATGCAAAAGATGCTAAGGTGATGTTTCTGAAATTTCCCAGCACTACTTCCAGTTTAATATTATAGCACAGTTTTATTTCAACTTGACTAACTTTTCTTAATTAATATAGCTGACAATTGTTCAGGATGAAACATGTCTCTTTGCAAAAACTCCTGGGACAAGAAAGGTGGAAAAAATGCTCTGCTAATATAATCTTCCTTGAAAGATCTCTTAGTAGAGTTAATTATCTTTAATGCTGAGTTTGAAAACTTTATTGGAATATTTTTAAAGTATGAAGATTGAAAACCAGCAGACTGAATCTCAGCTACACTAATCATCAAGCAGGTCCTGCAGTTCTAAACACACTTAAAGCCTGACTTTGATATCTTATATGATGAATTTCATGATATTGATCTAAAATGAAATAGTGCAAAGTGAGATCAGTAGCAAATACTTGCCATCAGTCAGCAAGCCTTATTGGTATGGGATTTATTTCACATAGCAATCAATTCCATATTTTTATCAAGATCGTAAACGGATTGAGATGCATTTGAATTTCACCAGGCTTGAATCCAGGAAGAAATCCTAAAAGGCCCGGTCCCACTGGCCGACGGATGCAAAACGTATGCATAAAGGACACAGCGGATGAGCAAAATTTCATTGTCCATTGCAGTTGCAAAATTTCATTGTCCATTGCTCCATCCATTGTCATCTGCTCCAAAAAGTGGCGAAAATTTGCATAAACAGAACGGAAAAGAATGGAAAAGAATGGATGTGGGTAGTATGTAGCGGGGAAGTTAAACAGATGTTCGAGGGAAGCCTAGCAGATGACAGCGGATGGAAGCGGATGACACATCCGCAGGGGTTCCGGGGGAGAATTGCGAAGCGGACGCATAGTGGAAGGGGTGGATTCATCACGTATGCCTAAAGGAAAGAAAGGGGATGCCACGCGGATGTATATCGGATGCAAACCATTCACTGTGCATCCTTTCTATTTCTGTGCTATTAACGATGTATAGACATTCCATGTACCTTTTCTTTCCTCCCTCTTTCCGTTTTCAGCTGCAGTGGATGTGAGTTGTGAGGATGCCCAGNCAGAGAGGATACAGCGGACGTTTAATGGATGATAAACGGACATAGAACGTTTGTTGCTTGTATGTCGCAGATTTACAATGTACACGGCAGAAAGTTCATCCGTTCACAAAGTTTGTGCAGCTCAAAAATTCTTGCGCGGATGAAATTGCAGTGTACGGATGCTCGACGGATAGAGCGTATGAAACACATATGCAATGAGTACACAATGGATGCATAGCATTTTCCAAAATATGGCAAGCTTTTTTTTAACATTTTACATCCTCTTTGCATCCGTAAGTGCAGTGGGACCAGGCCTTTAAGGGACAGAAGTGGTACTTCTAAATATTCTTGGTAATGCATCCTTAGAATAAAGACAAAGTCAGTATCATGATTTTGCTTCTTGTCTGGACTTCCTTGAAGAACCATCACAATTAGAAAATTAACATGATGAGACTTCTCTTTTCTGCCCTGACTTAGCCAATCCATTAAGGTCCACATACTTCCCCTCTGAGACCTGAATGCTATACTGCACTTCCTATCTTTTCTTCCATGAGTCCTCAAGATGGAAGAAAATACTAACACAATATTAGAACTCAGAAGATCAAAATGGAAGTATATTCAGTTTTGGCACAGCTTTAAGAAGGGAAATATCTCAGTCATCTACAAGATACAATGTAAGAACTGCAACAACTACTATGTAGAACAAACAGGCAGAAGACTGCCAGAATGCATCCATGAACACCAACTAGCAGTCAGAAAACATGATGAAATTTCTTTAATTTCACAATATATAGAAAGTTGTAACCATAGTTTCAATTGGGAAAGTGTGACAATCCCAGACGAGGCCAAATCCAAAAATGCCAGGGAATCTCTAGAAGCCTCGCACTCTGGCAAATTAGCCCTCAGTAGACACATAGACATTAACAACATCTATAGATTATGCAAAGGAGACAATCAGATAGCCCAAAAGGGAACAAAAGGACCTTAGCACCTCTCCTCCAGCAATCAGCACCCAGATCTTTGTGAAATGCTACTGTTTCAATCTGGTTCAGATGAACCAATAGCAATTTTTGGGCTGAACCACTGGTAAAAAAAAAGCTCCAATGAGCAGATGAGAGGAGAAAGAAGAGAAAAGAGAAGGATCGGCCCTCCCACCTGCCCCTCTGCTTTTCTGTTCTTTATCCTCTCAGCTGATTAGAACCTCAACTGGTGTTTGGAAAGCTACACACACATGCACAAAGTGTGCACTCACCAAACCACTAGGGAAACTGGTAGAATCCCACCATTGACCTAGATCAGCATAGATTAACTCCAAGGTTAACTTCAGACCAATGATCAAGTAAACAATACCCCAGTCAAGAAACTGTGAAAGAGCCAACACTAAACAGCCCAAACAAAGAATCTCTAAAACCACTTCCAGCAACACTGATAGGCAAGCCACCAGAATATAAACTGACAGCAAACAGTAGTCCTTACTAGCTCTGATGATGTTATCTGGTTTGGATAATGAAACATTTGCAAGAAAACAAGCAAGCTTCAAAGACCCCTTATTTCAACCCTGAGCTACAAATATTCTCCATTATTGTTGATTGATATTACCTAACCTAAAAAGCGTTCAACTGTTCACTTGAACATAATAACTAAGATGGGCAAGACTCAAGGACAAATTAATTCTCTGCTCAATTAGCTCTGTCAGGTTCTCTTTTTCCTAATTTTTAAAAAGACAAATAACAACAAAAATGAAACTTTGAGAATCATGAAAAATATAAGAAATAAATAATATCTAAAATATAAATTGTAGACTGTATTTTTGTATGATATATGCCTTCAGATAAATTCCTTTTCTAACGAGACATAGCCATACTGCCAAGTTCCATATTTACCAGCTGTATTTCCTTCTTTTGCTTGGAAATCCCAGCAAAACTATTGAAAAAAAAATATTAATAAATCCTTATGCCTATAAATTGCCCACCGGATGATGCCTGCCGGAATGTGTTTGGTTTAAAGAGCGCATAAAATTGCTACCTTTTCATATCCATATGATCCAAAGCTCTTTTAAACTTCAAATCCAATGTGATATGCAACCCTAATTTTTTTTTTCTTTGACTTTGTTCTTCTGCTAGTCATCATAGCAAAAATTTATTATATCAGTGAATTCCCATGGTTTAACAATTGCCTAGTTGGACACAGTTGAAAAAGAATATTGAATGCAATGTCTTCGGAGTGGGTAAATCTGTCCAAGCATTTTCTCAGTTTTCTCCAACATGTTAATTTCAGTTTAGTTCTGCTTAGTTTGTAAACTGACCCACCCCCCAAAAGGACACATAGAAATTTGCATGCATAATCATAGGCATTATTATATATAGTGGAGACTTTGGTTTCTATGTTACCTCACGGCTGTGCTTTTATTAATTTCCCTAATATAATTCACCCGTATTTTCTAACATAAAGAAGATGTTTCTTTAATATGCACTCTATGCGTGTGCATGTGTGTGTGCACGCATGCTTGTGTGTGGGGGGGCATATTTGAGTTTAAATTTGAAAAAAATTTCAGTATGGTGTATAGTGTCAATAGTCACCATCTTTACCTGGGAAGCTGCTGTCTGAACCACTGCCCCACTCCTCCTTGGCCAGGTCTGGCAAGCTTCCTTCAGCATATAAGCTTCCTTCTGCCTTGCTGCCCTGCTTGCCATGTGCCCATTTTTAGAACTTCCATTGCTAAGCAGTATGATTATTTGATGTTTTGCCTAACAAATATTTGCTTCATGGTAGAAATCCAGTCCCAGTTAGGGTCATTAAGCGAGGAATACCTGTACCTCAAACTGGCTCTCCAGCATTCAGATTCTCAACACTGTCTGCATGTAAACAAACACAACATTCACATCTTGAACCACTGCAACTTTAATATTTCATAATTCTAGATAATTTATAATAAATCAATAAATGTACAATAGGGTGTCTTTTTTGTATTCATACATTATTCATTGGCTTGTTCAAGAGCAAGATTCTGGTATGCACTCTCTCTGCATATAATAAAAATTTATGTGATTTTAACCCTTTCTTCCATATATTCTCCAATTGGTCTTACTGTATATTATATGCAAAAAGTTTGCCCATTTCATCAAACAGTCTTTTGCTTGTTCATCCTCTGTTTCCATTTCCAATAAAAGATATGTACATCTTAAAAATAATATAATCATCATTGGTACACATCAAACTCCACATTAAATTCAGTATTTTCAAATTCATACTTTTCTTATCAAGCTTAAGTTTTTCTGTTAATTCAACATAAGGAAAGGCATGTAAAGCCTTTCAAATCTAGGTTTTTTTTCTTGTTTTTAATTTAAATTCTCCTTGAATTTGAATATTGAATTTTCAATATAAGAGCATAAGTAAATCATTTTTGTTTATATGTAATTCCCCTTCTATAAAGACTTCTTGGGATAGCAATCATAAATGTATTTTAGGAGACAATTTTGCCTTATTCCTATTCCAAATTCTCAATATGGTTCATCTAACAAAATGATTTTAAAAATCTACATTACATTTTATTGTATTATACTACAAAAAGCCATGCCAGCCAAACCTTATATTGCATCCTTCTCATTCCAATAACTGTCTATTTCTTCAAGTCACTTACTTTTTCATCCATATTAAACAAAAAGCTGCAAAGTACAATTTGAAATCTGGTAGTCCTAAACCCCCTCTTTCTTTAGCATTCTGCACAGTTTGTATCTAATTTTCAGTTTCTTGCCTTGCCAAAGAAATTTGGAGATATCTTGTTGTCATTATTAAACTGAAAGTCATAAATAAAGATAAAAAATAAAGATAATTTTACAGGTAAAATGCAGGTAGAAGGCAAAACATTATAGATTAAGATCAATGCAAACAATGACATTTGCAATTTTTCCAATCTCAACGTATCTTTTTTAACTTCACTCCATAACTTACGATAGTTATTTTGAAACCACACAGAATTCATATGTCAATATAACACTCAAATATTTACTCTTTTATTCAAGTTTAAAATCAGATTCTTTGTCAGATTGTCTAGCTCTTGTATAGTCATGTTTGTAATGACATCTTTTTTTAAATTAATCTTAGACATGCCACAAAATCTTTAAATTGTTTTCATCTAAAACTCGATAATTTCAGAGAGTCTTATAATATCAAAATCATTAGCAAAAGCTCTCAATTTGAAGATCTTATTGTCTGCTCATCTTGTCTAATGTCTCTATTCAAGAGATTCAACATTCCATCAAAACAAATAACAAAGGAAGCAGAGAATATCTGTGACTTGTCCTCTTCTGGCTATCACATGGTTTAGTCATATCACCATAATCATAATTCAAGCCTTTTGAAATATCTCTATTGTCCTGCTTCCCATCAAAGTCCACATCTTCTAAAATTTTAAACAGAAATTGCCTTTTCAAATGATCAAAAGCTTTCTTTTAGGGCAGCTTCTTTCTCATTCTGTTGTTATAAATATTTTATTTCATCCAATACAGTCCTCACATTATCTTTTAATTATCTTCACTTTAAAAATTTTCACTGATCTTCATGAGTAAACTCCTGCAATGCCTATCTGCCAAATTTGATAAAAACACTTTATAATCATTTGTTTGATAAAGTTATTGGTCTATAATTTATGGTAGAAGTTAAATCAAGTTCTTCCTTTGGTAACAATACCACCCCTTTTATTCAGAATCTCAAACTTGGCTTCGAAAGATCAACTTGGCACCTAAGCATTAAACACTGCTTTCAAAAGTTTCAGTGGAATCTATTCATCATCAGAGCCTCTACATGCAGCTATGGTCTATAGCACACCCTACTGGTAAAAATTATTTTTTTCATTTTTTTATTTATTTTATTTATTTTGTCAATTGCTTAAAAGTTAATAGGTATAAGTAAAAACATAGTTATGAATACATGGATACATATAAGATAGACAGGGACGGTAGGCACGTTGGTGTGCTTATGCACGCCCCCTACATACTCTTAGGAAAGGGGTGAGGTCAGTAGTAGACAGGTTAAATTTTTGGGGTTTGGGGAAGAAACCACAGAGTCAGGTAGAGTATTCCAGTCATTGACCCTCTGTTGCTGAAGTTGCATTTCCTGCAATCAAGTTTGGTGTGATAAACCCTGAGTTTGTATCTGTTGTTTGCTCTGTGTTGTTATGGTTGAAGCTGCAGTATTCATTGAAAGGTAGGACATTGCAATGTAACTTAATTAGATCTGACCGAAGGCAGCATAGTCTAGATTTTCTAGGTCTAGAATTTCAAGTCTGGTGGCATAAGGTATTCTGCAACAAATAGAGGTGGAGAACTCTTCTTGTGAAATATTGCTGGACTTTCTCAACTGTATTAATATCAGATATGTAAAGTGGGTTCCAGACTGATGAGCTGTTTTTGAGTATTGGCTAGCAAATGTTTTGTATGTTCTCGTTAGTAGTGTAATATTACCAGAGAAAAAGCTACATAAGATTAGGTTAACAACTCTTAATGCCTTTTTGGCTATTTAGTTACAGTGGGCTTTAGCACTAGATCATTAGAGATGAGTACTCCAAGATCCTTGACAGAGTTTGGATCATCAACAAGGTCTTGACTATTCAGCCTGTATTTTATTTTTTGATTTTTTTCCCATATGTATGCTGAAAGGTGCCAAAATGCCTTTCCTTTGAGGATTCAATTTTCCCACTGGGAGAGCTCCGGCACAAGGATACGGACAACTGCTTGAAAGCTGGATCTTTTTTATTTTTCAGGAAGGCGAGAGATAGCAAGAAGTCTGCGTTCCTGGGCTAGCTACCTTTGTATGGTAAGTCCCTGGTTCTTATACCCTTTTCTCCTTTTGTGTGTGAATGTTCATTATTTGTGTTTTAATGTTTCAAATCCTGTCAGAGTTTGTCTTCATTCCCGCCAGAGGGCAAATCCGTGGGGTGTGGAAGGTAAACTGCAGGGTGGTTTGATTGTATTATCGGTTTTTCCTAATTTCTTTAGCTTTACAATGGTTTTCTATATTTGTTTGTGCAATCTCCTGTCTGTCTCTTTTGTAATTTATATATTTTTTGTGTTTTGTCTGTTTGTTTTGCTTATTTGCATGTCTTGTGTTTTAAGGGTTTTCTTTTCTTATTTGTCAAGTTTTCTTAATTACTTGGCTTTTGTCTAAAGGGATTCTTTAATACCTTTTATTTGATTTTTTCCTATGTAAGTTTGTATCTACTATGGCTGGCCTGATGTTCCCTTTGGGCTTTTCCTGCTTGAGTGACACCACTGTCTTCATGAAGTTCCCTTTCCAGAGTAAGACAGACCGTTTATTTGAAGTTGCCGTTTGTTTGACCATTGTCATACATAGTCAAGGTCTTTTTGAAGGGTAGCAGTATTGTCTGTGGTGTTGAATAGCTTTACAACATCAGTGAAAAAGGAAACCCTTTTTTATAAATCCAACAAATTAGTCAAAGAGATAGATTAAAAAATAAGCGACCATAGTCTGAAGTTTCAGATTCATGAAAAAGTAGGTTTTAAATTTTAAATGCTTCAAAAATAAACTGAAAAAAAAAAAGCAATGGAACTTCAGAAGTTGTGGGTGCTCTATCACTGGTGGTTCTTAAGAAGAGATTAGACAACCATTTGCCTGAAATGGTTTAAGGTTTTCTGCCTGAGCAGGGTTTTTGGACTAGAAGATCTCCAGGTCCCTTCCAACTCTGTTATTTCTGTTAAAAATAATAATTTCTATTTGAATATGTTTAATTGCTTTAAATGCCAACTTTTTGTAAATCAAGCAAATACAGAAGAAATTTTCAACATTGCAAATTAAATGTAGCTCCAGAAATAAAGAAAATCACCCAAGAGAACTTATTTGTTCAAAAGAAAGTCTGTCTTTAATCATAAGGATAAATAAATCAAAGAACTGATTTTGAAATCAAGGTCAGTTCTTGCGTTCATAAATTTAGTCTATGTGACACTGTCAACTCAATGTTAATCCACTCAATTCACATTTAATCAAGGAAATCTAAGTTTTTTTCAATTTGTTCACAAGGCCAAGTATATCATTTTTTCTTTTGATCTGGAGAAAAAAGAATCCCCATCCCATCTCACCCATTGTGCAGGAAATTAAACATCATCTCATTTGAAAGGTAGTTAAAACACTGTTTTTCTCACTGGAGGACTCTGACTATAGTTGCATTATCAAGCACAGATCATTAATCAGGGATATTCCATACTTCTATAGAGAATTATGGGTGAAAAGATTCCATCAGAGTACCAGGGTAAATAGTTGTGGACATACATGTCTCTCCTATTGTTTATATCATATCTATTTCCCAGCAGCTATCACACATCGATAGTAACCCTCCCATCTAGAATAAAAGTGAAGAAATCTTCTTTTTCTTACAATAGTTTTTTAGCTTCATCTTTACTTTTCTAAGCTAGTATTATCTGTTCCATATGACATGACTTCCAGCCAGCATATCATTCCAGGTTTAGAACCCAAATGAAAACTACAATTGAAAAGGGAAGCTTTCTCATACTCAAAACAGAAGGGTCCTATTTATAGTAGGGTACTATGTAGCTTTAGCATTAACACTTCAGGAGGCTTGTTCACATTATTTTATAATGGAACATGTTGTCACTGAGGTGTCAGAAATGTTGCATCCAGTAACAATAGAAGTTTCCCACACCAGCATAAAATATATATACATTGAAATTCAGACTATGAAAGCTAGAAACAAACATGTCAGACTGCATTTTGCAGCATTGATACTTTTCCCTCCAAACTTCTTGTAGAGCAATGGGACCCTGTGGAACTTCTCCATTTTAAATATCTACCTTTTTTATTAAAACCATTGGGTAAAAGAAAATAGCTCCAGGCTTCTCCTCCCCCTCTGTCCTTCATCCCCCTTTAATATTTAATTGTTTTGAACATTACATCTGTCCCTAGTGCATGTCACTAGAACTCAGCTGAATGTCAGAATCCCAGCTGGTAATTACTGTTTTTCCCAGAAGGCTTTCACATTGGCCTCAAATATTTCGAGCGAAAGAGTTGTGCATTCATACATCTGTATTCAGTACTGAGTTGTTGTAAATCATGTCCCAGCTTTATTTCCAACCTCCAGCCCTTCTGTCTCTTTTCTCACCTGAGTTCTCATTCTGACACCATCCACAAAACAGGGGCATATGGATTTCATATTTCATAAATCTTGTTATCCCATGATACACATCTCTCGTTCTTTTTGATTACTTAATCAAAAGGCACTCTATAAATCAAAATGTGACAGAATCTTGCCTCATTTTCCAAGGGCTATTAAAAATAAAACAAAACTAAATTATTTTCTCTGCAGAAACAATAACGTATGAATGCAAGTAGGAAATAAACATCATCTCTAGATTGCACTCTCAGTCCTATACAGCCTGGAAGAATTTGAAGAGAAAGTGCTATGTAGAAGATGGAATGGACCTCCTCCCATGTAAATTAACTAATGGTGATTTTTTAAAAAAATATCACTAACCAAATCTAATTATCTCTGAATTCATAAACATTTTTAGATGATCAGCCAATAATGGATTCAGATCAACACAGCTAAAAAAAATCATTCTTCAATTCCATCTGTATGCCTTCAACTTATTAAACTGCCTTGTTAAATATAACTTACCTAGAGATATACTGTGGCTGCCAAATATAGTAATTAAAATATTCGTTAGGAGCAGGTCTGAAAATAACAATAGAGTCTGCAAAAACTTTAATAATCATGTACATAACTCCCCATTCTGCTAATTTTATGCAATAGTAAGAATCTTCTCATTGTGTTTGTTGAATACCCTATAATTTGGTTATAAACTGACCAAGCAATAAATTATAAGATAGCAATAGTTAATAAGCAGTAGCAGCAGCATAGAAGAATAGCAAGTAATGGTAGTCCTTGTATAGTGACTTCTACCTTTATATATCTTTATATATTTAGGTGAAAACAGACCAAATCCAGACATTAGGTAGACAAAAGTCAATCTGGATCACACTACATTATATTTTATATTTGCTCTCAGATAACATGTTGTCAAGTAAGAGCAATAGCACTTAGACTTATATACCACTTCAAAGTGCTTTACAGCCCTCTCTAAGTGGTTTACAGAGTCAGCATATTGTCCCCAACAATCTGGGTCCTCATTTTTCCAACTTCAGAAGGATGGAAGGATGAGTCAACCTTGAGCCTAGTGAGATTCGAACTGCTAAATTGCAAGCAGCTGGAAGTCAGCAAAAAATAAACCTGCAGTACTGCATTCTAACCACTGCATCACCATGGCTCTAATACTGCTTATCCAGACTCTAGATCAGGGGTCTGCAAACTTGACAGCTTTCAGACTTGTGGATTTCAACTCCCAGAATTCCTTCTCCAGTCATGTTAGCTCAGTAATTCTGGGAGTTGAAGACCACAAATCTTAAAGCTGTAAAGTTTGAAGACCCTTGCTCTAGATGAACAAAACCTAGTGCCTAATTTAACCATTATTAGCATAATCCAAAATGTCTAAGTAACAGATACTTAAAATATAACCTGTTTATTATCTTAATGCTTATGATAATAAATACTTAAGATATTTAAAATACAAATGAACAAAACAACTACCAACAGGCAACTGAACTAACTCCAACTCAGCCTTCAATATTACAAGTTTTTAAAAATTGTGTCCTGGTTATCTTTAGTGTAAATTGTTGCCTAGGGAGATCACAGAATGTTTGAATGTGAAGAACCAGAAATGTTCAAAATTCTATTGAAACACCTCTCCTGATCCTATAAATAAAATTGCCAGTAATTTTACACCAATATATTCATCCTGAGGAGAAAGAAGAGCAAGAAAGCACATCCAATATTTTAATATTTAATATAACACAAAATATTAGGATTGTTGTGACGCGTACTTCAACAATCATTTTATAATTTTGTGGAGGACCTGATATTCAATGAGGGATTAGAAGTATGCTGAAACAGCAAACAGAGATAATTTAAAATGGCAATTATGTTCTAATTAAGTCTGAAGATTGGAATCATTATCAGGAAAAAGGCTTCAGCTAATTAGGTTGAAAGCAACTTTAACTCAGGTTTCCATCATTCATTAAAGAGCTTTTTTCCCCCAGTCCATTCTCATTTCAAAAAATGACTTTGCAGATTCCCAATATAGGATATGTTCCCTTCTTACCATACTAATCTCTTTAATCATATTGTCTATGTGTTATTTGTTCTTTGCAGCAATGGTTGTTTGAAGTAGCATGGGGAAAAATGTTCCTCATTGATTTCACTGAAATGTTGCAGTAATGTAGCTCAGGGTAAAGAAGGTGATCAAATGTAAATAAAAGGAGGAAGACGAAGGAAGAGGAAGAAGATGAAATGTTCAGTTTCCAATTTGACAATAAAAGTTGTATTTAAGAGATCCAATTATGTTTTGATCTGTTTGGCAGATTATATAAACTGTCCCCATCCTAATGGACTTGGGATGACCTACTGAGCAGTACCAATAATATTCAGAAAAACAGCAATAGAAAGATAGTTAAAACAACCATGTAATATTTCTTTATAAACATCCAGGAACTACGTTGAAAAAACTCCTGGGGACTTCTGTACTATTGGGAAAAGGTTATTCCATATAACCGAAAGTAATTTTCTGGCCTTTTCTGCAGAAGTCATGAAGTGTACATGGTGGTCATTAAGTGAACTCATTCATTTGAATGGGTGTTTTTGCCAGAAGTCATTAAAAACATTGTGAAAGTCATTTGACCACAGATTATTGAAATGGGTTGTAAAACTGACTTGCCTGACAAAGCAGGGATTTGGGGGAACACTACACCACCATTTACAATGGCTTGGGTTACCAAGGCCATCATAACTTCTTGTATCTGTGACAGGTGTCAAATAAACCATTATTAAGCAAGGACCACCTGTAATCTAGTGGATACTATGTAAAATGTTTATTTTTATAGGTGATTGTGAATTATGCATAATATCTAGAATATTCCAATCAACCCTTCCATCTTTTCACAGTAATTAACTGGAAATAAACCATGGAAGACAGGGGTCTTCAACCCCCAATCCATGGGCTGACATCACAAACAAATGAAGGCCCATCTGAAGGATGCAGGCAGCACACAAAAAAATGCATCCTCTGGTGCACGAAAACCTCTCTCCATGGAACTGGTCCCTGGTGCCCAAAAGCTACATTCTATAAGAGAAGTTGACATTTAGCAAGAAAAGAGCATATAAAGAAAAAAAAATCCTTTTCTTCCTATACTTCTTTCCCTTCTAACCTGTAACTTTGGAAATGGCATTTTGTTTCTTTAAAAACATAAAAATAAGTGATTCCTTCAGAAAGTGCAATGGCATGATTAGTTAAATACATTTTATTTAACTTTATTTAAATAAAGTTATCTGAGCACAGATAAGATGTCTAAATACATCTTACATGTCTAAATACTTAACCAATTTGGTTAAATATATTTCATTTTTATGTCAAGGGACTCCAGAGCTAATCTAATTTTGATTCCCAATGTATCAACCTACAAAACCCAAAACTGGATGAATGGGTTTATAAGAAATTTCTTCAAGTTTTCATCAACCAGATGGGATAGACTGTTCTTGATTTAGGGAACTATATTTTGGGAGTATGCTTCCATATCACTGGGTTGGTCCAGAGGATCATCCCCTTTAATGGGGAACAATCTGCCCACTAAGACCAAATTAATACCCACTTTTTTTGTCATTTCACAAGAACACTGAAAATTGGCAACTTCTACAGTATAAACCTTCTAGATTGGAAAATCCTAATATCGAACACCAGTTACATGAACACCATTAATATACTGTTTTTTATATTATTAGCCAATTAAATATTTTGGCACTGTAATCTGTTTAAAGTTTGGTAATCATCATTATAGATATGTTTGTAAAATTTTGGAAGACCATGCCATGTAAGCTGCATTATTTCAGAGGTGGTATTCAGCAGGTTCTGACCAGTTCTGGAGAACCAGTAGCATAAATTTTGAGTAGATTGGAGAACTAGCAAATACCAGCTCTGAGTGGAGATTTTACAGTATCCTTCCCCTGCCATGCCCACCATGCCACGTCCATAGAACCCATAGTAAAAGAAAAAATTAATCCCACCACTGATTGTTTCCTTTTGAAAGGAGAATGAACTTTTGGTTTTAACACACTGCAAAACTGTACTAAAATCTGGGAAATAGCAACAGCATAGATAGGCAAAGGTCTGCATGAAATCTGTACAAATGATTGTCTTCCTTTATTGATGAAATTGTCATGAATCATCTTATTGGTTTGTATATCAGTTGACCTTATTTAATGAAAGAGGAGCCAGATGATAAACATAACTTTGATGTAAATTCTAATAACCTAAATGATAACGGTGCTGACTAAGAACACATAGCAGGGAAGCCAGCTTAATTTTGGTATCAAAAAGCAATTAAACCTACTAATTACCAAATAATTTATGCGGATACTCAAAAGGCATGCAAGTGAGCTGAGGAATATCCATCTTACAATAAATTCTTTCTTCTATTCTTTCTTTGTGCAGAAATATTCCAGAAGATGTATATTTATGAAGGACTCACTCAAGCCAATTTTATTTCATGCAGAACGACTATTTTTAGAATATAAGGACAGAAGCATGTTTAATGATTTTTACCATCTTTGGATGCTGAGAACTAGGAATTTAAGGCTAGGTCAGACTGGCCAACGGATGCAAAACGTATGCAAAAAGGACACAGCGGATGAGCAAAATTTCGGGGCTGGTTCCATCCGTTGTTATCCGCTCTCAAAAGTGCCCCAAATTTGCATAAACAGAACGGAAAACAACAGAAAGGAACGGACCGGACGGGTAGTATCTGTACGCCGAGGATAATAAAGCGGATTTCATAGGGAAGCCTAAGCGGATGGACAGGCAGACGAAATGGCGGATTGCACACATCCGCCAGCGCGCCCTTCTGGGGGGCAGAATAGCCGAATCGACACGTAGCGTAAGAGACCGGATGCGTAGCCGGCATGACTGGAATGCATTCAGGGATGCCTACTAGGATTGGCCATTAGCGGATGCGTGTAGCGAATGCGAAGCGTTCACTGCGGCCATTACACGGGAGATGAATTGCATCAGCTCCGCGGATATAAAAGATGCCACGATCGCAAGCCAGTCAGCATTTCAGAGGAAAGACCTGCCTGCCAGATGGACATCTTGAAAGAACCCTATGGTCTCTGACCAGTCAGGGAAGAATGGGAGAAAGCCCTTGGGCCTACTCCTGCCCAGCCCCTTGGCCAAGAAGGACAGAACCACCCACACCTCACACCCCCCTCGGGTGCTGACTCCTTGAAGGCTGGCCTGGAGCCTTCTGCTGCCTGGCTGCTGCTGCTTGGTCGCTCCTGGCTGTTGCTGCTGCTGTGCTTCGACTGCTTTGCGTGCTGCTGATGCTTCTCCTGCCTTCCACTGCTGTGCTGCTGGTGCTTTCTCCCTGCTGCTTGGTGGTGGCGTGGTGCGTGCTTCTCCTGCGCCTGGTGCTGCTGGTGCTTCTCCTGCCTGGGTGCTGCTGCGTGGCTTCTCCCTGCTGCTGGTGCTCGGTGCTGCTGCTGTGATGGACCAGCCCCAAGGCCCTCCAGAAACCCCTGCTTGTCTGAAGGCCCTGAAGCCCCTGCCTAGACGGAGGAAGAGCCAAGGCAGGTATATATATATATATATCTATCTTTCTGAAGAACCATAGGAGATCTCTCTTCTTTT
>BHFT01034557.1:0-20703 GCA_004320025.1 Laticauda laticaudata | reverse complement strand
TGACTTATGACCATTTTTCACACTTATGACCATTGCAGCATCCCCACTGTCATGAGAAGCCAGGCGAGGAGAAGCGCCTCTTGACATGTGTGATATCAAGTTGGCCACACCTATCCAGTCACATGACCACCAAGCCACACCCACATACCAAGCCACACCCACAGAACTGGTTGTTAAAAAAATTGAATCCCAGCCCTGCTTCCTTGTCATATATGACTCATGCACATAATGGAAATAGATTTTGTCTAGAACTGAGATCTAGAAAACTTTTGAAATTATTACAGAATTTCAGAATTAGAAGGGTCTAATTAGGCTACAAAATTCCACCTGTCTACCGCAGGAATATAGAGCAAAGCATCTTCAAAGAAGATTGCCTAGCTTCAATTGAACAAAATAACTAAACACTATTGACCTCACCCCATTCCTAAGAGGTCTGTAAGGGGCATGCATAAGTGTATCATTGTGCCTACTGTGCCTGTCCTTTTGTCCCCTTTTATTTGTACCTATTTCCTGTATTCTTACTCACGTTTATACTTATACCTATTATCTTGTAAGTAATTGACAAATCAGATAAATAAATAAATAAAAATAAAATGAAGGGGAACCCATCCTCTCTCTGAAGAATTGGTTCCATTATCAAACATTTTTGGTAAGACTGAACTAGAATCTGCCTTCTAAAAATTCAGCCCCATTATTTCACATTCTGTGAAACAGCTATAAGCAAGTCTTACCCAGGGGTGGCTTCAAATGTATTAACAACCGGTTCTGTGGGTGTGGCCTAATTTGTGGGTGTGGCTTGGTCATGTGACTGGGTGAGTGTGGCCAGGTGGTCATGTGACTAGCAAACCAAATATAAGTGGTCCTCGCTTAATGGCAAGTTGCTTAGCAAGTGTTCTAATTTACGACTGACCTACCGAGAGCTACTTGACCTGTTTTTGGTGTTTTGACAGCCAGGCACACGCGCACACACACACAGACTTATGATCAGTTACATCATCCGACACAGTCTTGTGACTGAGGTTTTCTGTGTTTTTGCCAGTTTCCAACAATTCCTTCTGGTTTCCGGTTAAAAATGCCCATTGGGGAAAATGGACTTGTTTAACAACCAATGTTTGCTTAATGATCACAAGGTTGACTTAATGACCATGGTGTTTGCCTAACCCGGGGTCTGCAACCTTAAACACTCAAAGAGCCATTTTTCTATTTTCTTTTAAACAGGTATCTCTCTCTCTCTTTCTTCCTCTTTCTCATCTTTTTCTTTCTCCCTTTTTCTTTCTTTCTCTGTCTCATCTCTGTCTCCTGTCTCTCTCTCTTTCCCTCCCTCCCTCCCTGTCTCTCTCTCTCCCTGTCTTCTCTCTCTCTCCTTCTCCTCTCTCTTTCCCTCCCTCCCTCTCTTTCTTCCTATCTGTATGTGTCTCTTGTCTCTCTCTTTTTCTCCCTCCCTCTCTCTGTCTCTTGTCTCTCTTTCCCCCCCTCTCTTTCTGTGTGTGTCTTGTCCCTCTCTTCTCCCCTCTTTCTCTCTGTCTCTTGTCTCTCTCCTTCCCTCCCCCTCCCTCTGTGTCTCTTTTGGTCTCTCTCTCTCTTTCCCTCCTTCCCTCTGTCTCTCTCTCTCTCTGTCCGTGGGGGGGGGAGGATATAAGTCACTTTTTTTCAGTGCTGTTGTAACTTTAAATGGAGGGAANCTGTCCGTGGGGGGGGGGAGGATATAAGTCACTTTTTTTCAGTGCTGTTGTAACTTTAAATGGAGGGAAAACAAATAGTTGTAAGTCAAAGACTATCTGTATCTGTTGCTTTAACCTTCCAATTAACATCTAATTAAATTTCAGCTGCATCTCTACACCAGGTACATAGGATAATTTCCTTATTCCCAAAATGCAGGAAAATAACCCAGGCTCACCAGAAGTTGTACTTCTGCTGTTTTTCAAGCTTAGTCTTCAATTCCCAGAATTCCCCAGGCAGCATGAGAGCAGATCATTTGATTATTCCCAAGTCAGTAACATGAAAGAATTATCAACTTTAAAGATACTGAGTATTGTATCTCTGTAGGAATTGATTTAATAAGATTCCATACTTACCACGCTCCTGTCTCTGCTTGGACAGAACCATCAAGGCACTTCTACTGGATTGCGCCTTGCATCAAGGCTCTGATTTAATGTTGCTTCCTCCTCCTCCTCCTCCTCCTCACAAAATACATGGATTGACCCAGTGGCGGGATACAAATTTTTTTACTACCAGTTCTGTGGATGTGACTTGGTGGGCGTGGCAGGAAAAGGATACTGTAAAATCTCCAGTCAGAGGTTATATTTGCCGGTTCTCCAAACTACTCAAAATTTCCTCTACCAGTTCTCCAGAAGTGGTCAGAACCTGCTGAATACCACCTCTGGATTGACCTCAAATGGATGTTACGTATTTTCTACTGGTAGATTTGCCAGTTATCCAAACTGAGCAGAATCATAACATCCGGTTCTATAGAACCAGAGGGAACCGGTAGAATCCCACCCCTGGTCTTACCTGAATATTCTGGTATAATAAGGAAAATAACTAATGAAATGTTATCACGAGCACTTGAAATGTATTTCTCATTGTATGAGAATATTTTACTAGATTAATACATTTGTCCACAATTTATATAACCAAGTGTCATCACTATCATTTGATTAATTAAATTCCTCATTGCGTAAAAATATTTTATTTGGTTAATACATTTGTCTATTGGTATGGTACAGAGAAAATAATTGAGAATTATTTTATATATTGTTGGTTAATTATTTAGAAAGAAATACCTCATAAAAAAAATCTGCATGAAGCTCAAACCTGTTAGCCCACAAAGACCCAATGAGAGGGGGGTCCAAAGTTGTCTCAGGAGGAAGAGAATCAGCAAAGCAAGTAGTAAGATGAACAAAAGTGTCCCTATAGTCATCATTGTCCGGCTGACCCTTTTTCTTTGATGCTTACTAGTGAATCTGAGATGGTTGTATCCTTTTGTCCTCTGCTTTTTACTTTCCTTCATCTTATATGCTCCATTCAGCCCCCATTATTCCTCATAGTTCTCTATGAAACAGCTATAAGCAAGTCTTACCTGAATANTTCTCTATGAAACAGCTATAAGCAAGTCTTACCTGAATATTCTGGTATGATGTGGAAAATAACTAATCAAGGGCCATCATTAGCATTTCAAGAAATGTATTCCCTCAATGTGTGAAAATATTTTACTAGATTAATACATTTGTCCATGATTTTGGTATGAAGAAAACAAGTGAGAATTATCTTGTGTATAACTGGTTAGAATTAAATACCTTATGGAAGAAATCTTCATGAAACCAAAACCCAACTGCCCAGAGAGATCCAATGAGAGGTAGAGCCAAAGGACCAGGAGGCAAATGTCTTCGGGACCAGAGTTGTTTCAGGAAGAAGAGAATCAGCAGAGCAAACAGCAAAAAACAGAAAATTATCCCTGTCACCATCATTTTCTTGCTGTTTTTTTCTTTCTTTCTTTGATGCTCACTAGTGGATCTGAAGATGCTTTTGTCCGATGCTTTTTTTTTACTTCCTGTTTTATATACTCCACTGATGGAAAACAAATAGCAATGTGTCTTTTGATGCGGTCTCATTCGTGATGTAACTTTGTCATCAAGATATTATCACATTAATTCAGGTTAATGCGGTTATCTCTGGCCATATGCCACACAAATAACAGACATCAACAGCTGTGTAATCCATTTTGTCCCATACTTTATATTTTAAAATCATTGTGTAACATGTGTCCATGTAATCTATCTAAATACAAAAAAGAAT
This sequence comes from Laticauda laticaudata, assembly GCA_004320025.1. NCBI lineage: Eukaryota > Metazoa > Chordata > Lepidosauria > Squamata > Elapidae > Laticauda > Laticauda laticaudata. The sequence continues at coordinate 16,908 of BHFT01034557.1, read as the reverse complement.
CTTGTTGGACCAGAGAGATATTATCTAGTCCAGGATTATGTCTCATTCATATCCTTGGAAGCCCAGCATCAGGATTTTAGCATGAAGAACTCACTCAGTTTTGCTTACAAATAAAGGAATGTCTTCATGAAGGCTTCATACTGTTGAGCACCGTCTCTGGTACTGTGTAGCCTTTTGCAACTAAAATAAGTGTAATCTTCATGATTATAAGCAGAGCTGTTGTAATAGATTCTGCAGCAACTATTATTGATTGAAAGATGTCCTAAATCCAAGCATCAAATTATAGGTAGAGAGCTATAGATGTTTAGAAATACCTATCTAAACATGATGTCGCCAATCAGTTGCCTAACCCATGAACACATCTGAAAATGATTCATGGTAAAGTTTTAGCAGAGACAGTTAGCCAACTCTGAAGTATCATTAAACCCAAAAGAGATCAGGTGGCTTGAATAGGATCTAATTATCCTTTATGATATTATGTTTTTTCTTATGGACCAATACTTTTATTATACTTATTATTCCTTACAATTAAATTACTGATTGCTACGATGTATCTCATTCTGAGCACAGCCTGAAAGCTTAATTTTTTTTAAAGAAAAAAATGAAGCTCACATCTGTCCTTGTTCCTGAGCTCCAGATGGTTTTTTTTTCTCCTTAGGTAAATAGCAGAACTCTAAGAAGGACTCATGTTTCACTTGGTTCCTAGAATCATTCCACAATTTCCCTTCATGGGACCTTTAGTTGGTAATTGGCCCATGTCACAAGGATAAGAATCCTCCAGTTCTCTCCTTGAATTACCTTCTCAGTTGTTATTCATTTGCTTGTTCACTAAATTTATAAATTGTCCCATTCACCAAAGGGACTGTAGATGTTATGCAATGAGTGACTTTTCCTGACTGATTTTGCCCCTACCCCAGTCCTTGCCATTGATTTAAAAACAAAAGGAAATAAATCCCTCCCTGTCCTATTTACAGTAAGTGAACCTTGATCATAAAACCTTGTTAAAAATACTTTAATATCACAATATCTTGTTAAAAATATACCAGCAGTGATTTGATGAAGCATCAAAAGATGGTTTGCTTTTACTTTCCCATCAGTGGAGTACAGCGATCAGGAGGAAAAGCTAAAACATCATATAAAGGAAACAACAACAATGATAAGAGCAATAAGAGAAAGAGCATTCCCAATTAGGGTCTAGGATAACTCACCATGGCCAACTTACCCCATCCAACTTGCCATGACCAACTTGCTGTGGCCAACTTACTACAGCCAACTCTCCTTAGGCCAACTCACCATAGAACAAGAGTTATACTAATATAAAAGAAATGATGGAATATTATAATTATTATTAAAAATGATGTAAAAGGAGGGACAAAATGAAATGTGCTCACATCAGTTTTAAATAATTAATTTGATTTGTTGAATTGTCCCATAGAGAATTGTCACACAGTGAGTTGGACCAATTCCACCTCAAATACTATGTGATAAGAGGAAAATTTGGAATGCCTGAATCCTTCAAACTAGGTTCTACACATACAGTAGAACCTCTGGTCACAAATGCTTCCATTCACGACCAGATCAGGTGACAACCAAAAATGTTTACCTCTGGTCGCAAATGGGTGCTCATGTGGTGACCAAACACAGCCACAGGGGTTTGCCCTTCTGCACCATGCCATTTTTTTTTACACATATACATTTCTGGTGGCAACCAAATCAGGCGACGACCGAATTTGTTGCGTTGTGGGAAAGGAGACCCAATTAATTTTTTCTCTTTTTATTTTCTCTACAGAAACTGAACTTTGCGGAATTGCAGCAGCCTTTCTATAGCTGGCTGCTCACAGCTCGTGGCCAATGACGTCTCATCAAAATTCCCACCTTCCGGACCAGCCTATGTGAGGTGAGTATGCAAATATATAACACCCCTCCCCATGTGGTCCAGTCCAACCAATCAGATCTCACCTATGTTATGTAGTCATGTAAATAGGTGGGGCTTTTATGGTTTCAACTGGACCTGCACAATTCAGTCGTGGGTTCATCTCTGGACTGTTCAGACGGGATTGCTGCTTCTCCCGTCCTCTTCTGTGGAGCCTCTTGGAAGGTAGAGTTGGCTATGCCGCTCCCACCAAGCCTTTCCTGGCTGGTTGAGTTGGCTCACCTGCTCCCGCCAGGAGTGGCTTCTTGATGGTTCTCCGAAGCCTGATCCAGTCTCCCCACGTTTTCTTCTTCTACTATGGTTCCAGGTACGTGTTTGCGAATTCTGATCGGGGCTAGTGTTAGTATTGGTTGTTGTATCATTGTTAGGGTTTGTTTTGTTACTTCTCTTATTTGCGGAGTGTCTTCCCCTCCCCTCTCATTTGTGTTTGAGGGGTCTCCCCCCTCTCTGGCTTGGCTATTTTTGTCTAATATTGGAGGTGATTCTTGTGTAAGTTCCTTCATTTCCTCCCCCTGATGGTTAGTGTTTCTTGGTGTGGCCCTTGATCTGATTTGGTCTATGTGTCTTTTCCAGCTCTTTCTGTCTTCTGTCTCTACTCTGTATGACCTGGGCCCCATTATTTGAGTTATTGTTGCCGGTATCCACAATGGTTCCCCCGGTACAGAGGTTATTTGAGATAGACATCACGCATCATTATCTTGAAATTGCTCGCGGCATCATACATCGCGCTGAGGTCTGTGCGTTTTTAGGAGGCATACTATGCATGCGATAACAATCAGCAATTTAGTTTGTCTTAGTTATGCGCCCATTCATATCTTTATTGGTTGGTGGGTCGCTGCTGGCGCTTTTAGTTTGTTGTGGTGCTTTTGGTGTCCATGTGTTGTATACTAATAGCTTATATACTCTTTCTTGTCATCTCCTGTTCCCAATTGTGTGTAGTGGTTTTCTTTAGTAAAATGGACCATGCTTTGCGCGCTGGTATACCTTCTCTGTACGCAGCGGACCTCCGTCGCCGTGCTTAGTGCGTGGCCTTCCTTGTCTCGGGCCTAGGAACACTTGTCGCTCAATGTAATTTGCCAGTGAATTGCGGTCGTTGTCAATACAACTAAAATCTGGGCCAAGGCCTGGTTTGTTAAAAACGGTTTCGACTTCAGTTTGTCAAAGCTAACCAGCTTCTGTCTGGTAGTGTGACGCTGCAAATGTCCTTGAACTCAATAGCATTTAGTAAGGCATCTACTCACGGTCAGGAATGTGGCCCTCTTAAGTTGGTCTCCTGCAAAAGCAATGTGTATGTCTAGACCATGGAACCCATAGGGTGTACTTCCCACGTAGTGAACGTACGCGTGCAGCAATGGGTGTAGGTCATGATTCTTGGGCACATTTGCAGTTGCTACCCATTCACCAAATATTCTTTTCCAATCCGCTGCCACCATGACATATACTGCACTAGCCAGGGACTTCATTCCTTGCACCCATTCCCGGGGCACCCCTGATCGTAATAACTCAAGTATTTGTTCCTTCAGGTGAATTGTCCGTGTATCATCACCCTATCCGCCCCATAGTATAGTCATCCTTTGTCAAAATCAAAGTTTGGAGTTGTGTCTACTTCCAAAATAGGTTTGAAACGTCTCATCACTCCGACTAGCCAGTCTCTAGCCACCACTTTACCTCCCACGCAAATGTTTAGAAATCCTCTCCAGGTTTCTGTTCTTTGCGGTTTCTCCGAGCAATGTCTGTTGCTGTTTCAATGGTAGGCTTTTCCCCACATCTCACTCGATCTGCAGTGGTCGTAGACGTGCTGGATCCTAGGTGCAGGATCCTCCTTCTAATCATTAGGCTGGTGAATGCCAGGATATTCGCTCAGTGGTGTTATGTATCCTTTCCCTGCGCCTCGGCTCAGATCAAGTTGTAGTTATAGGCAGCGTAGAAATTCAGACCACCTCATCATCCGCTGGTGACACGTAATGTGTGGCTGGCAGTTTTGTCTTCCTGTTGAGAATTGCCTGAAGAGGTGTTTATGACCTGTGTACAAGTGAGAAATTTGCTTGCCATATATGTACCGTCCGTCGAGATACGGTTTTCACGCGTGTTATTGTGGCCAACCGCTCTTCCTATCTAGTTTGGCTGTACGTTTCGGCTCATCTTCTTGATAGAGTTTTTTCGAGTAGAATACTGGCATATGTGCGCTTCTTTTCCCATCGTGGAATACATGGCTGAGTATGCAACGATGCCCAAAGGTGACAAAAAGTAGCAGCCATCCTTTAGAATGCAACCCAAAGACAAATTGAACCTGAAAACCCAAAGGCATATATGTAGTGTAGCTCGTCCCTGTGCATCCATGCGCCGGGCACATACACTTGGACAGACCATAGAGAATAAGTATCGTCGCCTGGCACGTGACTAACACAACACAATCATAAAAAAGCTGGAAACCAACTCCTCACTCAGTCACACACGGGATAAAACACAGGTCACAACTCCTCAACTTCAATGGTATCTCGTAAAACCGCCACATAGAAACTAGCCCCAGCGCCTATAGTAATCATCAGAGAAGCGCATAGAGATTGAAAAAAGACCTGAAAGCGTGGATCATGAATACCGAAGAGTCGATGACTCCAGCAGTCTGTCAACTCATTTAGGAAGCCTGCACCCTCAAATAGAAAGATCTCCACCACACAAGCCAGGCTACACCTGAACAGCTGAGCGACGAGACACAGAACTCACTCTGCATGCTCCAGCTCAAACACCCCGCACCAAAGCACCCAGGTGAAACCTAGTTTCCTTAATAGATAACAGCCGTCCTTGTCACGATGAAGCCAAGCTGGCACTGAAAGCCTCCACGAACAGAACAGACGTGTGCCAGCACAATCAAAGCCACAAAAAACAGACAGAGAAACAGAAACACAATCAAACAAACTTCACGAGTCCAATTAAAACACAGACCCAAGACTTCCCCAAGCCAATCAGGATAGGGCTAGCCTCAAATTTAAAACCAACGGCTGGAGACCCTGACCCACATCTATACAGAAGGCCTGATGAGTGGCGATGAGATATCTGCTGAAAGTTGCTGCACAGCTTAAACAGCACTACAATGACGTGGGATAATACCTTGAAGGAAGCTAACAGCACACAGTGTAAGTACCGTCGCCGAAAGCTTAAAAAAACATATTATAGTTAGTTGGTTATCGACTGGTTGTGCGTAGACCCGCGGAGTGGCACTGGGATAAATAGCTCCAGTCGCTTCATAAAATCTACCCAATTGGCCGTGCGCTCAAATAGCCTCTGAACAACAAGTCAACTCCTAGCGCGGGAGGGGGGGGGGGGGGAGGGGGGGGGGGGGGGGGCGGGGGGGGGGGGAGGGGGGGTGGGGGGGAGGTGGGGGGGGGGGGGGGGGGGGGGGGAGGGAGGGGGGGGGGGGGGGAGGGTGAGGGGGGAGGAGAGAGCGGGGGAGGAGATCGATTGGGTATGAGGAAAAAAAACAGCGTCCCAGAGCTGATAGGAAATAGGTTGAAGAGTGCGGGGTACTCCTGGGCAGCAATGACAAGACACAGAATGGCTTGGATGACGGCGCTATCAGTCGGATTATCCCTTAGAGAAGGGTAGCCGTACTTAGAGGGACTTCGATAGGATGAACACGGAAGTTGACGAACTCCGCTGCCTTGTGGAATTACCTGCACACGGGAAAGTCAAGGGAGTTACAACCCTGAATCAGAAATCTGGAGTGGAGCCCCGTAGCGTGTGATCCTGTTGCACTGCAACGATTCTTCCGGCAACTCCGCAGCCGTAGCAGCGCGCCAATCTGTATCGGCATCGACCTTTCCGTTGGGATTCCCGTCAGCGAAATGCGTTGAAGAGCGGGGGTCCTGGACGACATGGCTTCCGAGCGTCCCTGACCGAGCCATTATCTAACAATCTATATCTGCCGCGATCGAGGCTCGGCGTTGGCTCGCGTCCTGGAGAGGTCACTCCAGTGCTGCACTGCGGCAGCTCAACATGGGGAGACAGCAGATTTCCATGACGTGAATTTTCCATGATCTCCCGAGATCGACGGAGCCAACAACAACAACAAACAAAATATATGTATAAAACATTCAACATTCCAGAAAAAAAAAACACAAGATAATCAGGAACACAGAAACATCATGAGGTAAATTTTGCAAAACACAGAACACAGAAGAAAAAATGTGGGAAAAATGGGAAACTCCCCCTTTATACTGACGGCAACCAATCAGAGCGTAGATTGCCTCATGCAATCTAACTAACCTTCTAAGCAACTACAATTGTCTGTTCTGCCCTATTGTACGCTTCACTGTTCCAGTACTAAATTCAATATCCGAGCATTATCTGTCCTTTAACCAATTTTTCAGGGAAATTATTCATTTAAGTATGAATTAATCAAAAGTCCCTGTTAATTCTTCTCCTTCTTCATGGAATTCCTTTAGAAAAAGGGGAAAGTGATAGGCACCCATGAGAGGATGACAAAAGAAAATAAATCTAACTTGCCACACAAAGAATCTCCCTTGTCTAATGAGATTTTAAGATTACAGAGGTACAATTTAGCTTTTATTCAGAAGCAATTCAGGATAGGAGTTGAATGAAAAAGAAAATCCAGTGAAGGCAGTAGCCCCTCCTGTTTACTTATAGCAAGGAATATAATAATTCCTTTTCCATGTATTGAACCGCAATGAATCCATACCTTCTCCATCTGTAGAAGATAGTAATCAATGAAATCTTGTGGCTCATTCAGAGCGCTGGATTCCTTGTATTTCTCTATTTTCTGCTTTGCAAAGGAAGTGATCACCTCTATAGAAGCCAAGGCCTCCTTGTGAGGGCCTGGTAGGCAGCTCATTAATTGTGGGAGCACAACGAACATCTAATAGAAATGCATTAAATGAAAGTTGTTCATTTATTTCCCACTACAACTAAAAAAGACTCTCAGCAGCTCACAGTAAAAGACAAATAATAAACAAAGAAAAACAAAGTAAGCGCATTAAAACACAGCAAACTATAATTTATCCTCCAGCCACTAAATCATCTTTATTGCTCTTCTCTGCAGTCTTTGCAGAGTCTCAGGTCTTTTTTATATCGTGGCTGTTCCGTCCGGAAAGAAGCGCAGGAGACCGGGTTCCAAACAACTCTTTATTTCAAACCACTAGGTAAAGAAACGGAACATAGCCCAAGTCGCGGCAGCCCTTTTTATAGCGGCTAGCCTGCCAGCTTGTGGCCAATGACAGTTATTTAATTCTTCCCGCCGTTTGGCGGCTTCCCGGATTGGTTCCTAGCGAACCAATCCATAAGTGGCCTTTTCGGCCAATCAGAATGGAGTACTTGGAAACTACCAAGTTCCATACAGAACAGTGGCAACCAAAACTAGATGCAATATTCCAAGTATGGTCTTACTAAGGCCTTATAAAACAGTATTAACCCCTCGTGTGATCTCAATAGCCTAGGACTGCCTTAGCTTTTTTGGTGGCTGCAGCAGCAGAAATTCTGGATGAAAGCAATGGGTTTAAATCATTAAAAAGCAGGTGTTGTTCAAGCATTTGGAACAGTTTGAAAGTACTGTTGAGTGACAGTCTGACCCAGGAAGTGGTGAATCAACTTTTCTAGAACTTTTTAAACATGGGGTTGATAGCCATCTAGTGATGATACTGATATGATGGATTTGTTTATAGGCAGAACCACCTTGTAGTTAGTGGAAGTAGTTAATGCACAAATCTAGAAACTGAGGTATTCTTGTAGTGATAACACACGCACTATGTCAACTGGGTGATGCTGGAACAGTTCCTTTCGCTCATCCCTAGGAAGTAGGCAATGGCCAACCACTTCCAAAACCTTGACAAGAAAACTGCAAAGACTTCTCCAGGCTCTAACCTGGAGTCAAGACTGGTTCAAGGACAGACACATCTACTGGGAATAATAGTACCATACAATAGATGATCTCCAAGGCTTCCTTCATGGATTTCATTCATGATTACATGAAATTACTGATGGAAAGATAGGTTTGGGGAAACTTTAATATAAAACACGACTCACCACACGAAAAAAGCCACCAGTGAATTTCACAATAATTTCAAAGTCTTTTATTAACTTCTGGAAATTTTCATCTTCGGGGACAAACTGATGTCCAAAATTCAAAGCACGTATGACATTAGGAACTGCATTTATTACTGAAAGTAATGGGTCCACTGGCTGCCTGCAAATGAAGATATTTCATAATCAATTATTAAAGAACAGGACTTCTAAGGGGATGAGAAAAGAGACTTGGCAACCAATTGTTTAAATTTTTTTAAAAAAATAAACAAATGCATATTTTTTTTTATTCAAAATACACAGAATGGAAAAAAATCAGCAGATGTGGGTTTGAGTCATGACCCCGAATTACATACCTTTTGTTTGTCCAAAGGAGTCTGAGCTACATCTTCTATCTGATGCTCAATGCTATTCTTTCTCAGGCCCAGCTTCCGCAGAGAAGTGATGCCAATGCTTTGCTGCTCTTTCCAGATGTGGCCATTGGAGAAAACAATTCGTGAAGACATCAGCAGGCAATGATAAATGATTCCTTATAACGTTCATATTGAAAAAAACAGTTAGGCCTGATCTTCCAAACGTCTTTCTGGATTTCAGGCAGGAATATCAAAACCCTGTGACATTTTGCATTTTATATGATTCTGGCCATGTTATTTTTAAAAAAATATCCATTTTGGGAATCAGAAGGACACTGGATGACATATGTGGTATAGTGACAGAGGAGCATTGCTGACCAATCTCTTTCTTAGATGTCCAGAATCCTTATATTAAAAGGTGTCCCTTCAGATTTACTCTGCCAGTCATAGCCCACTTTAGGGGGACTGCTCATCTCCATTTCTAAGCCATTGAGCCAACCCTATCCAAAGACATTTCTGGAGTCATGTGGTTTGCATGACCTCAGGCCACAGTGCAATGCATGTGACAAAACATGGACTGCTGTTGTCTTCCCACCAAAGTGGTACCTATACTTTTAAACTGCTAGGTTGGCAGGAGCTGAGGCAAGTGATGAGTATTGGCTCCTTCATGTGATGGTAGGACTCAAACTGCCAGAGCAAAGACCTTCTCTGTTAAACAAGCCTCAAACTGGGGTATTAATTGTCCTTAAAAACCAAAGTATCCACGTTTTATCTTTTATCCACCTGCACAGAGTACATCTGTTCTTTGTTGTGAGGTCTAATTTTAATGTTCTTCTGATTATTCTGGAACTCCATGATGAATTGCCTAATGCAGGAACTGATGTTTCTTCTATCATGTTTCATTATAGTCATCAACATACTACCCCAATTAGGACCACAATTGTTAAGCAAGGTGGTTGTTAAAAGAATCATGTCCAATTTTATGATTTTTTAAAAATAAGGTTGTTAAGCGAAGTCATTTTTTTTCAGGCCATTGTAACTTTGAATGGTCATTAAACAAATGGATGTAAGTGGAGAACGACTATAGTCATTCCCTCCTAAAGCTCTCTTTTTCCAGCCACTTTTCCTCTTGCCTGAGAATGTTTCTGTGTACACGTAGTATGCTTAGATCAATTTTTTTTCTAGGGCAGTTTCCCACCTTACATTTATCAGACAACAAAAATGATTGTCCTGTCTGGGTGATTATGGATGGCAGACAGTGTTGTTACTATATTTTCTCCATTCTGTCAAAAGTTTAGGAGTTCTTACTGAAGGTTATCATGATACTCACCCTGAGACCAACAAATACTTCATTTTTTTTTTAGCTAACATATGATCTGAAGATCAAGGACATTCACATCACTCAGCTGTGATCACTTTCTATATGCCAGGAAGTTTTACTGCTATCACATGCCTCTTTATTTAGATCATATCATTCATATACAATTGGTTTCTAGGAGGCACTTGGGGAAAGGTCTTGGAAGCTTGGCCGGCCCTTCTATTGAGAATCTACTCAGTCTCTGGAATACAGGGTTAACAAAGGGACTGGGCAGATAACTCTGAAGGGGACCACTTTATTTACACTGATTCAAAGGAAGATCTTTAATAATCAAAAAATTCTAACAGAGAAATTGCTAGAAAAGACAATTAGAAAAAAAAACCTGGCAGAAATATTTGCGGAAGGTTGTCGAAAAAATGATGAGGCTGCAACACAGAGGACTTTAGAGGAAGCACACAATTTGATCCAGTCTAGGTTCAGCTGGGATGAAAAATGCATTGGTTGCTCTTGTGGATGTTCTACACTGGGATGTGATGGGAGCACACTTTTCTTTTGTTAAGGGAGTTGGACCACAAGACCTCAAAGGTCCCTTCCAACTCTGTTATTTTATTCTATTCAACCCTTCAAGTACAGTATAATTTTGTTCTATCTATAAAATCTATCTGCGGAACAAGGTCCATAGGAGAAATTTAATAAAAATGAAAAAGATACTAAAAATAAATGAAAAGTATTATATTTTATTGGCACCCAAAAGGAAACACAAAGTATGATAATCTTAGTTAGCACATTTTTCACAAACATCCTCCTAGTATTTAGTTGACCTTGTTGGGCATGTTGTATGGATCCAGCCATAGGTTGAAGAAGTTTCAGTAATTGAGTAAATAGAAGCAAAACAAATTTAAACAAATAAGTATACATATGAAACATTTATCATACTGAATAGCTATTCTCTATTTAATTTTATGTTTTTTTGTGGTGTTTAGGTTTAAGCCTTTGTAGGAGTAGTACACAGTTTATAAGGGTGTGGATGCACTGCCATTTTTACAATAGGGGTTTCATTGAGTTCTTTCACTCCTTGAGGCAGCTGGAAGCTGAAGGCCTTCAACAGGTCAGAAAGATGAAGATCTCAATTCTTGCCAGTTGCTCTCCCAAACATACACGCTGACTTGTAGATGAGACAAAGTATAACAATACTTTGGGAATAATGATAACTTCTCCAGAATATAGCCCATCAGCAAGGAAATGCGAAAGAAGATTTGTGATGGATGAAACATATTTGCCTGTTGAATCTTGGTATCTTCTAGTATTGCTTATTATTTAGCACATTATTATTTCATACTAAGAACAGCTTTTGGGGATAGTGCTTTGAATCTGTTGGTGTGGTTAGCTATTGGTCAAACTGTTTTCTTAAATCTGTTTATGAGCCGTGGTGGTGCAGTGGTTAGAATGCAGTATTGCAGGTTCACTGCCAGCAGTTTGGTTCTGACCAGCTCGTGGTTGATTCAGTGTTCCATTCTTCTGAGGTTGGTAAAATGATGACCAGATTGTTGGGGCAATATGCTGGCTCCATAAACCATTCACAGAGGAGTATGAAAGCACTATAAAGAGGTATATAGGTCTAAGTGCTAAGTGCTTGCTTTTGCTAAACAGAAAGAACGCCAATTTGAGCAACCATCTGTTTCCTGCTCAGGAATGCCTGACCATAAAGGTGATCCTTGCATAGGAAGGTTTTTAGGAAAAATGCTGTTGGTAATATTGTTAAAGTGTTAACCTACATTATAACCTTTCATTTATAACCTTTAGCAATAGCAATAGCACTTAGGTTTATATACAACTCCATAGCAATTTACCACACACTGGGAGTGATTTACAATGTCAGCGCATTGCCTCCAACCATTTGGCTCTTCATTTTACCAACCTTAGAAGGATGGAAGGCTGAGTCAATCTTGAGCTGGTCAGGATCAAACAGCTGGCTGTGGACAGAGTTTTCCTCCAATGCTGCATTCTAACCATTGCGCCACCACGGTTCAAGCTTTAGCTGAATTAAGCCACCCTTTATTATAAGTTGGATAGCATATTAATTAATTATAAATCATCAGGGCCGAATCTTGCATACATTGTCAGGGTCATAGTAAGACTATTTTAATTAAAACAGTCTTACTATGAGCCTGACGATGTATGCAAGACTGTGCTTTTAATGAACATTTTATATTCATAATATGTATTTCCATGATTGGTATCCTGGCAATGTATGCTTTTCAAAATTGTGAAAAAGGGAGTTCACACCAAGCAGAGGTATGCCGATTTGGAACTTGTTTCTGGGTAGACCTTTACAAATAAAAGAGGTTTTTTTTCCTTTCCATCTTTTTGTTGTGTTTCATTGTACCTGAATTTTTGGAGACAATAGCTTTTCATATCTATTATAACTTAAGCTGTGCTTTTCATGCCTTTGCTATCAGCACCAGCAATGGAGAAAGATTTGCTGGTATACATTCAGAACCAGATAGGACTGGAAGCTCTGCATGACGGAGAACCCTGCAATCATTAATATGATGTATCTAGAATATAAGTCTGCGTTCCGGATCCATCAGTAAGAAGCTGTAATTAGACTACTGTTTTGTTTGAATATAGAACAACTACTTTTCTTTAGATTTAGCTAATAATACTCCCCAAACACCAGAGATTTTTGTGCAATCTTGTAGATATATTGCAAAAATCTACTGATTACAATCAAAATATTATTAATATTTCTCTGTAAGTTTAAACTTGGTAGCCCAAGAGGAATTTCAGACTCTCGTGATTTTCAAACTGGAAGGAATTTAGATTCCTTGATTTTCTATTCAATTCATTATGAATATTTTCTGTTCAATTCATTCAGAACTCAAGGATGAGCATGGTGGGAATCTACAAATTATCAGCTGCTTTGGGCTGTTTTAGATTTACCTAATTCGAAAGGCAGAAATTCTTCTCTTTCAACGAACTTCCCATCCTTATCTAAAAAGTGATTTGGGTTGAATTCTTCAGTGTCTCCCATTGTTCAGAATCAAGAAGAGCAGAACACAGGTCTGGAAAAATAATGGTCCCCTGCAAATGAAGAGATGATTAAACAGAACAGTTTCATAAGGGAAACTGGCAAAAAAAGTTCAAACAATATTGATGAAACATTTGGTTTTAGCTTGTCTTTTTGGACCCATATTTGTTTATTTCCAAAACAGTTTCTGAGAGCAGTGGCTGTTCTTAGCATTTCTCACCTTTGGAATGTGGTAATCCTTCACCTTCACATCTTTTGTAGTTTGTCTGGGAGTTCCAACTCTCACGACATTTTTTACACGCTGCATTTCATGAATCACAGCATTGGTGTAGGGCAGCTTCTTCCAATCCTGATAGGAAATTGACTGTGAGATGTCAAACACATCTTTAATCTCCTTCTGGACTTTCTCTAGAAAAGAAATGATGTTTCCAAATTTTAATCCTTAGAGGCCTATTGCCACCAATGTTCTTCAGATTACGTGACCTTCTCCTTCAATTTATTGCTGGCTTCTGGACTTCTTTTCTATTGGAGTACCAAAGTTCACAGCCCCAGCTAGGTCTCCAACCTCAGTTTATTTATTTTTTTTATTTATTTCATTTGTCAATCACTTACAAGATAATAGGTATAAATATAAACATAGTTATGAATGCATGAAATGGATAAGAAAAATAAAAAAGATTAAAAACATAAAAAGTTGCCAGCTCATTGACCTTTAGCCCTGGCCTACTTTACCAGAGGGTTCCAAATCCATCTCGGATCTCTGGGCTTTGCACTCTGGTTGTTCCCACTATCTTGATTATTTTTCTATATTTATTGTTATTCTGAAATTTGGTCTTCTATATGCAGTTTAGGACAGAAACAAGTGACAAATCTGAAAGCCATAATAGATTTCTACATTGAACGTGTTAAATGTTTCAGATTTGTGTTGATTCCAATTTTTAATTTCTTGCACAACATTTTATTAAGAATTGAAAGAAGGTTCTCTGTACAATCCTGGCTTTCCATTAATGCTGCTAAGTTTATGTTCCTGCTTATAGGTTCAAGAATCAACACAGGAAAATTATTATGAAGAATAGATTAAGTTCTCATGCATAGCTTAGTATTTCAAATACTTCCTGTGCATTATAAAACTTGAGAATGGTACTTGTTCCCATTGCCAGATGTGTCTCATCTTGGATCTCAGGATGATTGGCCAAGAGGAGTAAAGCCCGCTTTATAGTACTGAAGGTTGTCTCTGTTCCAGCAGCAAAAAAAATCAAAAATACACTGAGCCAGTTTAGGTGGACTCTGGGTCATTCTTGCTCTGATGTTTAAAATGGAAAATGAAAATTACAATGAGTTCTACGCAGTTTTCTATAGTTGTTTTTGTCTCTGTGCCACAAGTCATGAAAATAAATATATTCCTGGTAGTTATATTGGAAACTCAATGCATGGGAATAAGAATTAAAGTGTTAGGTTCACACTGAGTCAGACACTGTCTTGAAGTAGCCAAGATTAAAGATAGGTTTGGCTCTCAAAAACATTTAACACATTTTGTTTTAATTTAGAATTGATTACCTCAGCAAATTTTTTCATGTGGAATGGTGAGTAATGTGTACCTACCAAAGAGAATCAAAAACATCACAAGCTTGATTATCTGCATGCATTCTAATCGAAAATTATGCCCAAAGTGATGCATAGGACTTGTCATGCCCCAGCATATAACTTTCATACATTGTTGTTGCTCTCTACCCCCATCTAGTGGCCGGAGGAACAAATATTCCCCAACATATGATCTTTAAAAACTGTTGTTGCTCTCTATCCCCAACTAGTGGCTAGAGAGACAAATCCCAATTATTTTGTTTGAAGCTGACCCAATCCATTTTACCCGTCGTGCACATTGGGAAGCCAGACTCCATTGCTTTTAGCATAGGCAGAAGCACAAAGAAGATTCCATCTTAATCTGTGGCACCTGTCATCCAAGGACAAGCCCACATCCCATACATACAACATTGCTGGTAAGATTTATATTATTTGTGTTTATTAACTGTTATGTTCAGCAGGAACTCAATACTGCCTATTTTGTATTGGTTCTCATTCAGGGGTGGGATTCTACTGATTCTATCCAGCTCTGTAGAACCGGTATCTCTGAAGAGCAGCAGACATAGAACCAAAAAGCATAAATCATCGAACCAATAGTTACACCAGTCAGATCCCACCCCTGTTCTCATTGTATGTACTTCAATTTTCCCCAGTTTCACCACATCCTGTTCATTTAATAAACATTCAGATCTACCCCCATGGTTTGTTTTATTGGAAGATAGATGGATTTAGATACATGTTGAGCTGCACACAAATTAATGTATAGTGAGGAAGAACAGAATTGCTCTAAGTTCAAGCTTTTGTGGCTATTAAATAAAACAAAATAGAGGTGGAAGGGACTAAAGGTCTTCTAGTCCAATCATTTCAGGATAAGTATTCATTTAAGTATGAATTAATCAAAAATCCCTGTTAATTTTTTCCCCTTCTTAATGGAATTTATTTAGAAAAAAAAGGGAAAGAAGTGACAGGCAATGAAAAAAAAAAATTCTGACATCCCCCACAAAGAAGCTCTTTTGTCCCATGATAGTTTAAGGTTGCAGTGGTACAATTTTTAAAAAAACTTGAATTTAACATGGGCTAAACAGAACAGGAAATGAATAAAATGCCATGTTTCTCCAACTATACGACTTCCCCCAATAGGAAGACCCAGCATGTTTTCTCGGCATAAAATGAAATTCAGCCCCTCCCCCCAAATTTAGGCGTATTTTAAAACATGAAAAATGGGGGGGAAAGGTGGGGGGACTTGCCGTTAGGAGCGCCCCACGGGCAGCAATTCCTCGCCACCAGCTGCTCCTAATGGGTGATCATGGCAGAGCGCGGAGAGTTCCCTACTCCTGCCAAGCACCTTTGTGGCAGACCCAAAACCTTCAGCGCCCGCCGCTGTTGATTTCCCTTCTGCCCATGCCGCTGCCATGTTTGGAGCTGCCACTTCCATGTTTGGAACACCACTGCTGTTTGGAGCACTGCTGCCGTTTGGAGCTGCTGCTTCCATGTTTGGAGCGCGGCCGCTGTTTGGAGCACTGCTGCTCTTTGGAGCTGCCACTTCCGCATTTGGAGCTGCCACCACTTTTGGAGCTGCCACGTCCGCATTTGGAACCCCACCGNTGCTCTTTGGAGCTGCCACTTCCGCATTTGGAGCTGCCACCACTTTTGGAGCTGCCACGTCCGCATTTGGAACCCCACCGTTGTTTGGAGCACTGCTGCTGTTTGGAGTTGCCATGTCCGCATTTGGAGCTGCCACCTCATTTGGAGCTGCCGCTTCCACATTTGGAGCACTGCCGCTGTTTGGAGCACCACCACCATTTGGAACTCCGCTGCCACTCCAAACACAGTGGCAGCTCCAAACGCAGAAGTGGCAGCTGCAAACATGATGGTGGTGCTCTAAATGGTGGCAGCACTCCAAATGGCAGCGGCACTCCAAACATGGAAGCGGCAGCTCCAAAAGTGGCAGTGGTGCTCCAAATGGCAGCAGCACTCCAAATGGCAGCAGCACTCCAAACACGGAAGCGGCAGCTCCAAACATGGTGGTGGTGTTCCAAATGTTGGCGACACTCCAAATGGCAGCGGCACTCTAAACACAGAAGTGGCAGACCAACCATGACAGTGGTGCTCCAAATGGCGGCGACACTCCAAATGGCAGCAGCACTCCAAACATAGAAGCCACAGCTCCAAACGTGGCGGTGGAATGGGCAGAAGGGAAAGCAACAGTGGTGGGTACCAAAGGTCTTGGGTCTGCAGCAAAGGTATTTGGTGGGAGTAGGGAGCTCTCTGCGCTTCACCATGATCACCCGTTAGGAGCGGCTAGTGGCAAGGCTGCCTGCGGGACGTTCTAGATGAGGATGCAAAGGGGGGAATTAAGTCACCCCCAAAGAGACGGCCTAGCCATTTTTTCGGGGCTCAAAAAAATATAAGACCCAGCCTTATTTTATGAGAAACACAGTAGAAGAAACCCCTAGGAGTACAATACCACTAGTTCCTCGTGTTTACTTAGTTCTAGATTGGCTCTCTCCTTGATTAGTTTCCATCCATCGTTTCTTCTGCCTTCTGGGGCTTTGGAGAATAGGCTGATCCTCTCTTCTCTGTAGCAACTCTTTAAGGCTAGGTCACACTGGCCGACGGATGCAAAACGTATGCAAAAAGGACACAGCGGATGAGGAAA
>BHFT01034554.1:25444-48714 GCA_004320025.1 Laticauda laticaudata | reverse complement strand
TCAAAAAGTTTTGTGCAGCTCAAAACTTTTTGAGCGGATGAAATAGCAGTAGATGGATGTTTGACGGATAGAGTGTGTGAAACACGTATGCAGTGAGTACACAACAGATGCATCGCATTTTCCAACGGATGGCAACCTTTTTTGTCCATTTTACATCCTCTTTGCATCCATTGGTGCAGTGGGATAGGGGCTTAACTCACCTCACAGGGTTGTAAGGAATAAGGAGGAGGATGTGTTGGATATATTCACTTCCTTGAGTTATTTGTTATTACTCATACTCGAGGTAAGATAAAAATAAATATTATTTGAAAGGATTTAAAAAATCAAGATTACAGGGTCATAAAAAGGAACTTTGTGAAAAGCAAAGAATCTAAAGTTGGTTTATTTGATCAAGATTAAAATATATATGTTATTTCTAGTAATCTTCAATGGACTTTGGCTGACCTGGACTGAGCAAGGCTTCAATTATATTTATAGATAAGAGATATGGAAGGAAGATATAATTAGTTGTGTTTCAAGAGAAAGTGATTAAGTTACTAAAATTGTTTATCCTTGTGATGAAGAAGGAAATCATTTATATATATATTTTTTCTTTTCTATTTCTCTATTTTTTCTCTTTTTAAATTTATTTTAGTATTTATCTTTTTAACCGTAATGTTTAATAAAATTATTTTTTTAAAAATCATGAAAAATCCTAAGCATCTGGAAGGACAAAACCAGAAAGAAAAACTTAAGGCCTAAGCAGCTGCTGTACTCCCAAATCCCGTAACAAAGCCTAGTTTTTTCTGATTTTCAGAACATCATTAGGTATCTCTGGAGGAATACTATTGCAGAGGGATGTGCTTTCCACACAAAGAGTCATCTGATTTTTCTACTCTGTAGACTAAAAATAACAAAAATATGACAATTTAAATCAAATTCTAAGCAAATAATGGAAGCTGTGGACTAAAATACAGTGCTCAAAAAAATAAAGAGAACCCTGAAACAACACAATGTAACTCCAAGTCAATCACACTTCTGTAAAATCAAACTGTCTACTTAAGTAGCAACACTGATTGACGATCAGTTTCACATGCTGTTGTGCAAATGGAATAGACAAGAGGTGGAAAGCATAGGCAGGTAGCAAGACATCCCCAATAAAGGAGTAGTCCTGCAGGTGGTGACCACAGACCACTTCTCAGTTCCTATGCTTTCTGCTTGGTGGTTTGGTCACTTTTGAATGCTGGCAGTGCTGTCACTCTAGTGGTAGCATGAGACGGAGTCTACAACCCACACAAGTGGCTCAGGTAGTGCAGCTCATCCAGGATGGCACATCAATGCAAACTGTGGCAAGAAGGTTTGCTGTGTCTTGCAGCGTAGTGTCCAGAGCATGGAGGCACTACAGGAGGACAGGCCAGTACATCAGGAGACGTGGAGGACGCCATAGGGGTTCCAACAACCCAGCATCAGGACCTCTACCTCCACCTTTGTGCAAGGAGGGACAGGATGAGCACTGCCAGAGCCCTGCAAAATGACCTCCAAGCAGGCCACCAAATGTGCATGTGGCTGCTCAGAGCGTCAGAAACAGACTCCATGAGGGTGGTATGAGGGCCCGACAGCCCACAGGTGGGGCGTTGTGCTTACAGCCCCAACACCGTGGAGGACGGTTTGGGCATTTGCCAGAGAACACCAAGATTGGCAAATTCACCACTGGCCACCCTGTGCTCTTCAGATGAAAGCAGGTTCACACTGAGCACATGTGATAGACGTGACAGGGTCTGGAATGCCGTGGAGAACGTTCTGCTGCCTGCAACATCCTCCAGCATGACTGGTTTTGGCAGTGGATCAGAATTGGTGTGGGTGGCATTTCTTCAGGGCGCCACAGCCCTCATGTGCTCGCCCAGAGGTAGCCTGACTGCCATTATGTACCAAGATGAGATCCTCATGCCCAGACCAATATGCTGGTGCTGTTGGCCCTGGGTTCCTCCTAATGCAAGACAGTGCCTAGACCTCACGTGGCTGGAGTGTGTCAGCAGTTTCCTGCAAGACGAAGGCATTGATGATATGGACTGGCCCGCCCGTTCTCCAGACCTGAATCAATGAGCACATCTGGGACATCATGTCTCGCTCCATCCACCATGTTGCACCACCAGACCGTCCAGGAACTGCGGGATAGCTTTAGTCCAGGTGTGGGAGGAGATTGCCTCAGGAGACCATCCACCACCTCATCAGGAGCATGCTCAGGCATTGTAGGGAGGTTATACAGGCACATGGAGGCCGCACAACCACTACGAGCCTCATTTGACTTTTTGAGGACATTACATCAAAGTTGGATCAGCCTGTAGTGTTTTTTTCCATTTTAATTTTGAAATGTAACTCCAAATGTTTCAAAAGACCTCCATGGGTTGCTAAATTTGATTTCCATTGATAATTTTTGTGTGATTTTTTGTTGTTAGCACATTCAACTATGTAATTGAACAAAGTATTTAATAAGAATATTTCATTCATTCAGATCTAGGATGTCTTATTTTTGTGTTCTCTTTATTTTTTTGAGCAGTGTATATGAAATACGCTATATTAAAAGCCTTAGAAAAGCCCATAATCACTGACTCACTCATCTTAGCTTATGCTTTGTTAAAACTGTAGACCTATCACACATCCCAGAGAATAACTTGTAGTGAGTAAAATAGGACTTCTGTCTCAATTTATGCAGATTTACTTTGTCCTCATAGCTCTTGATAATTGCTGAAATACTAGTTCTGAAATTCGTGAGTTTGAACATGTCACTGATTGTGTTGCTTTATACTGCAGATGATTGTGAAAATAATAAAGACGGCCTTGATGGAGGAATACAAGCTCTGTTACCATAGCAACAAATCATAAAACATAACAGTATTTCAGGTTAGCAATAGACAGATAATGTTCACAAACGGCTTGTAAGGATTTGTTATTTTAGCCAATCTTAAGATAAGTAATTTTAACCTTTGTCTAAAATTGATTTCTCAGTATAGTCTGCCTAACAATTTTGCAAGTCTCATTCTGTACCTCTTCCCCCTACTTATACTTCAGTGGATCAGAGAGACATTTGACTGAGCTGCTATGAACCCTAATTTTTATATAAATAAAAATAATACAACATCTGCTCACATCATTAGTGTAAGAAAAACAATATGCTTTTGACCTCTGTTCTTTATTCTGATACTACTTAAAAGCTGCCTCATTCCTCCTTACACTTAGTTTTGATTACTTTAATTACATAATTATGTTGTGCCATAAAGCAACAGCAAGCAAATAACACATAATAAACAAAGTAGTTCAATAATTTCTTCCTGTTCTATGTTAAGTCAGGAGTGAAATAATCCTATGAGCCCAATTTAAACAACCTGAATTTATTACAATTTACTATAAAAATGTACAAAATAATTACAACATAGAGCAACTTTCTTTCTGAACAATTCAGTGAATTTTAATTGGACTTTATTTCTCTTTTTAAACCAAAAGAACAAAACATTAGTTATGCATTATTTTAGAGATCAAATTTACATTTTCAGTTAAACGTGTAAGGCAAATTAAAAAACAAAGGTGACTTTGTATTGAATCATAGTGTGTATAAATTTCGGCTCCCATTTCTTCCTCATGTTCAAATTATCTGCCACGTGGTTCTTGACAGAAAATATTAAAGTTTTTAAAAAGTGTAATGACTAAAACATCTACTCTGAGGAACTCTTATACTCTTTTAACAGAGAAATACTAGCTGAAAGGATGCCAAAATTTTCAAGTAAAATGATGAAAATCTACTGGTATTTTTTTAAATTAAAAAATCACACTAAAAGGAACAGTATTTTTTCATGTAGGTTTGCCTTGAATTTTAAAAGTGTCAATTAAGACAAATTATTACAGGGGCTTTTCCTAACCTGGTATCTTCTAAATATGTTAGTTCATCCTCCCTCCCCTTAATTCCTAGAAGGTGCTACAAGAAATTAGGAAAGTTATAGTCCATCAAACTATTAAATACTAGATTGATGAAGACATTCCACAGTTTATTTATTTTTTTATCAAGACAATATTCATAACAAATTAAATTTTACATGGCCCGTATTCAATAAACCTGGATTACTAAGAAAAGTAGAAAAAAACTCTTTCTTTAAACTGGAAATCTTCATCATAGACATCATTGTTCATTCTGTTGTCCTTCTGTGATGGCAGATACTGCTCCTTGGCCCTTATTGACATCACTAATGCATGCCCACTGTCCATCTACTGATTCTTTCCATAGAGTTACCTAGAAAAGACCATGTTTATTTTAGAACTCATTCTACAAACAACATGAACCTTGCACTGAAGAAAATAATCTTCATTAAGGGCCCTAGGTTTGATAGCTACCAATCAGCCTTAATGAATTTGCTTTTAAATTTAATTGGGTCTTATTTGGTCATGGCAAGCTATTCTTGCTAGCAGAACACAGACAAGTCATCCGGCAGATTCTTTTCCCTTACTCTCCAACATTCTCAAACTTTGTTTTGGAGGGTTTCCACAGTTAGTAGAATCCATTTTGAAAGAATAGTGCAGGAAGAAAGAAAAACTGTTGCTAGACTGATAAATATGTTTTAAAACAGTCAGCTGCTTTGATACTTACTTTATTATCTCCTCCAGACACAGCTAGAATATTTGCAGTAATGGACCAGCTAACATGCCAGACTACATCACTAAACTTATGGAGTAATTTTGGTGACCATGAGTTTCCAGAGGCATCATCGCACATCCAGATAAATACTCTGCCATCCTAGAAGAAGGCAAACGAAGCTGTCAAGACACAGTCAAGGGTACATTCAGTATCTTCTATGGCTGAATGACACTGACATTTTAACAAGGAAATCCTTTCACCAGAGCCGCAGCTATAACTCTATGACTACAGAATTGATTCAAATTATGCTTCAAGTTGGCAATTGTCAATCCGTAATGCTAGTAGTTAAAAACACATTGATACAGATCTTAACTGGATGTACTGCTTCAGATTACAAACAGGGAATTGGAATTCTAAATGACTCTATCCACTCAAATAAATGAATGGATTTATTTTACTAAAATAAATTTTACAAAGTTGATTAAAAACAACTTCGCTAAAAACCAATATGCCAGAAAAGCTTAAGGTTAAAAATTTCTCCTCAATAAGCTGCTTTTTCATAACATGTTAGATTTATTTTATTTATTAAACTTATATGCCACCCATCTTATAGAAGGCAATAACATATCTCTTTATTTTCATTGGGTAAACATTAAAGAAAAATTACCTGGGAGCAGCTGGCAATAGTACTTGTTGGCAAACCTATGGAAGGAGCCCAGGCTACATCTCTGACCCAATCACTGTGAGCTTCCAATTTTTGTTCTTCTTTCCACTGGCCATCTTCTTCTCTGAAAATATTGGGGGGTGAGAAGATGAAGATTCAGAAAAAGTGTCAAAACCAAGATGAATTTATTGTGATAAAGAAAATGGCTATTTTAACAAATATCAGCAATATTTCTACAGATAAGTGTTGCAGTTATAGGATTGGCCTATTTACTTTCTGATCAAAGTATGGAATGGAGAAGAGTTTCAAACAGATTTGCTCCAAAACCTAAGTTTTGCCCCCTTTGCAATGTGGTTATTTTATGTCTGCTTTGAATAACAATTCACAGATTTTTAAGTTACAAGACATCCTTTGGGCAATTAACTTTAATTTGCAGTGAACTATGGGAATCAAATAGAAATTCCCCCAATAGAAGGCAGTCAAACCTGTATTTGAACACAACCAGGGAAAGCAAACTTACCACCCTGGATAATTGACCCTACTATTTCAAAATTTGTACTGTTGGAAATTTTTCTAAAATTCAGCTGGAATCTGGCTCCCTGTGTCACACTTTCAGATATTTGACAACAACTATCATATCACACCTCATTCTTTTTTTCTGAAGCCAAAAATGTCCAGTTCAATGTGAAGCTACTTGTGACTATCAAGGGAGTTTTTGTTAAGTGTCCTTGAAAAAAGATCCATAAGAACTGGCATCTGAATCACCAAAGGAAAATCAGTTCTGTTTTATACTCCAGTTTTCTTCACTGAGGCACTGAATCATAACCACCCCAGCCCAACAAATGAATGCAGAACCACTAAGCAAAAATGTAAAATGACGATTGGAGACAAATTAGGAAAGGTTTTAAAACTATTTAGTCATTTGGCAGATGGAAGAAGCAAAGAAGATAACTTTGTAGCAAGGACAAGCAAAAAAAAAACCCTCTCCCTCTTTTTTTTTAACAAAAACTATTAGACAATTTTTGAGGCTAACTTACTTCCAAATTTTGATAAGATTATCACAGCCACCTGATGCAAATCGTTTGATGTAGTTTGGTTTTTGGTTTGAAGGTTGATCTATGAGGCTTCCTGGCACAACAGCAGGTGCCCAGCTAACAGCATTGCAACCAATCTATACAAAAATAAATCAATGTGGATTCATCTAATTTATAGCAAAACTAAAGACAAATTTTCATAACTGTTTGTTTCATTTCTAAATGCCTCCTAAGAAAGCAGTTTAAAGTAATCCTTCAGTTATTATGTCTTGAACAATAAATATATTCCCTCTGTTTAATAGGGCATGAGTGTTTATCCAATTAAAGAAACATTGCCTTTCCTTCCTTAACTACATAAAGTGTATTTTGATTCAGGTTATTTGAACTTGAGATCATAGTAAAAGATTAAAAAGATTCTACATGCTTGAAATCTTCCAACTCGTTTGCCACATAAAATGTTCAATAAAATGACTCTATACTCACTGTATGTGCATTGCTGATTTTTTTTACTTCCCATTGTCCATCACCAGTATAGCTCAACAAAGAGATAGCTCCATCAGAACTGCCACAAGCCAGGATCAACCCATAGTCTTGTGGTGCCCAACATACAGAATTGACTGTTAGAAAATGTAGAAATAGATTACATTATTATATGAATTACTCAACTACAAGAGGAAAATATAGAAATCTCAACTTTTTAGTCTATGCTACTTAAATGGAATGAAAGCCTACTATGCTATGGCAACAGCCTCTTTAAAAAAAAAATATCTGCAGCTTCTAAATATTAAAACATTATAATGGCAACAATACCGCAAATGCCTCTAAGCTGGTATTGAGTTTACAGATCACTATGCTACTTTATCCCACAAGCAATAAGATATAAGTATACAGTGTTACATCTACAGATACTGATGATAGCAGGAAAATTGGCTTCAACAGGGATGCACTTAAAAGCTGGAAATGCCTGCACCCCCCAAAAAAAGAGAAAGCAAGAAATGAGCATAATCAAAATAGGTAAATCCCTACTGAAAAATTAAAGCAATCTGTTCCTAACCCAAACAGTTTGGAGAAGAATATCCCTACCTGAGGAATCATGTCCTGTGTATTCATATGTTTTCTCCCATGTACCATTCTCTTCTTTCCAAATAATAACCTTTCTGTCATAGGAACACGAAGCCAGGATGTTTCCATACATGGGGTGAGCCCAGGCAACCTGCCACACTGGACCTTCATGACTATCAGAAAAAATAAATAATTCCTACACCAAGGCCTTGTTTTTAGTTATGACATAAGGAGAGCATGTTAAAACCATTTTAAAATCGTACATCATGTCAAGTAATTTATATCCTGCAATAACACATAAAAAGCCATTCTAATCTTTATTCACACATATCAGCCTTCTTATCAAAGGCTTCAAATCAGGCATCAGCATATTTTAAACATTTTTTTTTAAAAAGGTTGTAACATTTCCATTTCTAAAGAAGATTCTTATTTACAAATGGAAAGTTGAGCACATCGTATCTGGAGAGTCCTTTTAAAGAACAGGATATAATTCAAATAAATTACTGCCTAATTGTACAGAACTCAAAGTTTCCTTCTTAGTATATGTGAATCCAATCAATGATGTTTTGTTACTTTTAAAATGAGATGAGGCCTAAGAAATTGGATAAATCAACCTTTATCTGATTGATGTAGGATAGGCCAGATAAAGGTTGATTCTCAAAAGCTGTCAAGTCGAATATTAGATATATTAAAAATATATTCTGGCAAAAAGCCAGCAATTTTGTCTATAAGAAAAACAGAAAAATGGGTCACATGACAAAGAATTATATTGTTTTCAGCTCACCCTCTTAAGTCAGCTATGAGAATTTGTCCTCCATTCCGGACATCAAATATTTTCACAGATCTGTCAGAAGAGCAGGTTGCCAATCGAGTGCCATAGTAATCCATTTGAGCATCATGCTAGGAAGTAATGTAATAAGCTTTTTAAAACCTTGTTGTTTCTATAACAATAATTTTTAAATCTTTGAAAATATTTGTTTATTATTCATTGTGATTTGGATGGTCACTTGTCTCAGAAGTGACGAGGAACAGCAATTTTTTAAAAAATAAATTAAAAACAAATTCTCATCAAATACAAAAATATAAAATACAAAGCATAAGAAGATATCATAATAAATTACAACCAGGAGTTATATTATATATTAACTATTTGGCATCAATGAGTGGTAGCATGCAGGTACACTAAGTATTTTACTGGAAAAAAAAGCACTTCATTTTCGCAGCTAAAATGATAAGTAGGGAACCAGAAAAATGTGCTGGACAGTTAATTTTTCACTGAGAAAGCTTCTTTTTTTCTTTGCCCTAAATACTTGCCAAATATCACAACTGCCATAACATTTTTCAAAATCTAATAATATTCCAATAAAAATGTTAGAGGATGTTTTTTGAAAAATCATTTTGTTTCAGTGCAAATTCCCAGATACTTATAAGGCCACCCAACTCATAATTTATGACTATAGACAGCATACCTCAATTTTGAAAAAAATTAAAAATATGAAAAACCAACAGTATAACAAAGCACAATCATGGAGAGAGATAATTCTGGACTGAGACAAGGATTTATTCTCAAGCAGAATGGGCTCAATTATGATTATGTAACATCACCATATTATTAAGGCTGGCATCTCCTATTTTTATGCATATTTCAAAGTAGCAAATACTACTGACTGTTACACTCAGAAAATATAACAGATAATGTGTCTCTTGCTCCACTCACCCTACATCTCTATATAATATACTATATATGCTATAATAGGGTATATTAACATGTAAATATATTAAAAATGAACATCTACCACACTTCAAGCATGTTCATCATTCCAATGCCATATTTTCTGGATTCAATTAATCCCATTCTATCTCTCCAAAGAAAGGAGAGAATTATTAGCCTTACCATAATTTTCTTTTTCCTTCCATGTAAAAAGTAGCTTTAGCATATAGGTGTTCCTTTAAAATTTTCTGTAGTACATCAAAAAAATATTCATTCCTTGCATTATGTTACTAAAATGAATTTTGCTGTATTAATTTTGGAATAGAAATTTATTCTAAAAAAGAGACAGAATACTTACTATCATATCCTCATGGGAAGTGTCCACTGTATTAATTACAGATACCTAATAAGAAAACACAAAAGTTGTAAAGACACTAATAGATTCTGACCTTATATTTATAGTCAAGAATTAAAATATACAGGATTTGGCCATACTGTTTACAGTAGTTTATCTACATTAATATGATTAATTTTCAGATAATTTTAGAGCATCTCATAAGCATTTTGACTTCTTTGTCCTTAGTTAATCTTTAGCACTTCCATGACATATTGAAACTGATGCGAGTATAAGGTAATAAGAGAAGCTAATCTTTAGCTGGCTAACAAGGCAGGAAAAAAAGTGGTGGCAGAACATCTAGTTTTGAAAACTTGGTTCTCATTCTCATACTGATTACCCTACCCACAAAACTATGCCTATCCCAGGATGTACAAATATCTTAGACCCAGGACAAAGGCGTTTGTGAACAGGTAAGTCTAATTTCAATAGTTTTATGGACTGTTTAAGCACATCTACTAGTACTACAATCCATCCTGATCTCCAGCAAGGTCAATAAGGTTAACTGTCCAGAAAGCTAGTACAGATAGCACTCAACTTACGACCATTAATTAGTAACCATTCAAAGTTAAAACAGCACTGAAAAAAGTGACTTATGAGAGTTTTTCACATTCCTGATTATTGCAGCATCTTCATGGTCATATGATCAAAATTTAGGCTCTTGGCAAATGGCATATATTTATGGCAGTTGCACTGGTCCAGGGTTGTGTGAACACCATTTGTAACCTTCCCAGATGGTTTCCAACAAGCAAATGCAATGGGAGAAGTCAGATTCGCTTCACAACCTTATGATATATTTTACAACTGTAGTGATTTGTTGAACAAATCTGGCAAAAGGTTTGTAAAATGGAGCACAACTGACTTAATGATCGTCTTGCTTAGCTTATTGCAGCAATAAGTCAAGGACTACCTGTACAGCATTCAGCAAAAATATGCCCTGATGGGAAAAAAAAAATGCTTGACTTTTTCCTGGCTGCTACCCAGCTTCCCAACTGTCCTCCACAATATCAAATCAGGTTGGTCACCAAATCCTAGTAACTGGTTTGGATCAGTCCCAAAGGTGTTTTTTCAAGGGGCAACTGGACTTTCTTGGAAAAAGCACCTTTGGGACAACCATGACCTGGATGAACGAGAATTTCCATCGACGTTTGGTTTGGATCAGAAACATTTAAAATCAGTGGATCTTTGATGTAGCCTTTTGACAAAATACCTGCTTCCGTTTTCAGTTCAGTGCAAGACAACCGTCCCCGTCCCCCCCCGCCCCGGGCCA
The DNA here is from genome assembly GCA_004320025.1 of Laticauda laticaudata. Lineage (NCBI taxonomy): Eukaryota > Metazoa > Chordata > Lepidosauria > Squamata > Elapidae > Laticauda > Laticauda laticaudata. The sequence continues at coordinate 37,976 of BHFT01034554.1, read as the reverse complement.
GAATTAAAAACAAAATGAATGAAAAACAGGCGCTTGGATGAATGGAGGAGATACGTCTCTTGCAAAGCGTCCAGCAGGACAGGACGGGCGCTTTCAGGACCCCAAACGAATGGCTTGGGAAAGAAGAGTCTTCGACGTGGCCGGGATCAGATAAGAGCTGGAATCGGGAAATGGGCCTCGATCCTCGCCTCTCGCCTCGTACGACCTTCGCCGTTTCCCCGGAGAAGCTCGGCGACCAGCTCAGCCCTTCGGGAACTGGCAGAAGGACCACCGCCAGCCGCCACCCCCGCACTCCTCAGCCCCGGAGGGGAGCACCTTGGGCCGCCAATATGACTCCCCTAAGCGAAAGGAGCCCAAGTTTGACCGCCAATCCCGGCCCTCCGCCCACCCTCAATCTCACCATGGTGGCGACGACGAGAGAGGAGGAATCTCCACCGGACCGGACCGGCTCCGCAATACGATTTGCCCGCCCGCTCTCAGACGTGGCAAGCTTCAGCCCGGCTGTGCGTACGACGAGCAAAACCTTCCGGCTCGGGGAAAACAAGCCCTCTTCCTGAGATCCGCACGAAAGTTCCTCCTCCTGCTCCCGGGGCCGCCTTGTTTACCTTCCTTCTGCCAAGCGAGAGGCGCTGCGGGTTTCGGGACTTCTCCCACAGCCTCCTTTTTGTCACCTTTGCCGCCTTTATTCCCCCGTTGCTTTGGGGACGAGGGCAGAGTGATTATTTTTTTTTTCTCACACGGGGTTAAATCCGAGNGTTTCGGGACTTCTCCCCACAGCCTCCCTTTTGTCACCTTTGCCGCCTTTATTCCCCCGTTGCTTTGGGGACGAGGGCAGAGTGATTATTATTTTTTTCTCACACGGGGTTAAATCCGAGCCAGTTTGGATTGAGTTGAGCGGGTGTAAATCGGGGCTTATGCACGATGTGAACCAATAGCCAGCAAGCTAGAGCTTGGTGCAGTGTATAATCTCAGCCAGAAAACAAATCAGGTTTGTTTTCCTGCCCTCCGTAGCAGAGTTCCCCGAATGATTGATGCCTTGATATTGGATCATCAATTGCTCCACTGGCTGGGAATAGTGCGATTATAGTCTGACACGTTTAGAGGTCTCAAGATGGATAAAGATGCAGCTTTGCATAGTAGTATGGAAAAAGTAAGAGTTTCACAGGGCTGTTGAAAGGCTGAGTAGGCTAAGTCATGTTTTCACTGCGAGTAAAATGCTTTCTACCCCCAATATTAGAAATGATTATGCATTTGTAGTAAAATGTGTTCTGGTTAGAGTATGTTATAATGTTGATTGGTATCAACATTGACTACCAGTTTCCTTCAATGCTGTCAACTTTTAGATAAGAATTTGGAAATGGGACAAAAGCTGAAAAATAATTTAATTCCATGAATTGTACAGGAATATCATGCCTGGAATGGACAATACAATCATTGTAGAATCCACTTCTCATATGGATGGTGGTGTTGCTTTCGTTTTCTTTTCCACAGCTTGGTAGAATGAGTATTGAAACCTGAATTTGTAAATCCTTTTTTAAAAATAAATAAATAAATAAAATGATTAACACTTTCATGTGGAAGAATCAAGTTATAGATGAGTAATGCATAGCTATTACTTGATGCTTGTTGCACTCAATGTATTGATGTTGTCAATCATTAAACATTTCCTGTTTGGTAACTGAACTGTAAATCGCACTAGGACAAAACATTCTCAAAGAGCTAGAAAAGTACATTATTGTACAGGAATTATATACAGTACTTGACACAAGGAAAGAAAAATCTAGATGTATCTAAAATTCATGCCAGAGAGCTAGGTGCATCTTTGCTAAAAAAAATAATAATCAAACTGGTTGCAATTTTGTGACATTATCTAACTGTAATTTTAAACAGAACTCAAGAAAATTAACATTTTCAATAGTTATGCATTGACTTGTCCTGTATCTGCCCTAGATTCATTGCTTATATTCACATGACACATGGAGGCATAAACCACATTTCAATCTAGTAGGTTGCATGAATCGAGCATGGATGGTTCAATATATTGTGCAAGTAGTTCAATTAACTAGGACTGAATGTCACACAATTATGCAGCAATGGGAATTCTTTTAACCTTGTTAATTGGAAATAGTGTAAAGTTACAAATAAAAGCAAACCGAACATAACTGTAGTTACCATCGGTAGTCAGAACAAATTTACAGTTCAATTCAAGTTCCTGGGAGCGATAAGTGATAGCTTTTGTAATGAGCCTTTAAAAAAAAAATGAATGCATGCTTATCCACCATCTATTTTATATTTGGTGCTGCATAGACCTCAAATTAATTTGTATGCCATTATTCAGAATTTAAAAAGAACTTGGCAAAGTAGGAACAGCTGCTCCTACACTGGAAGAGTGGGTAGATTGATGAATGTAGAGAACTTCCTACTTAAGGCAAACTAATTGACTTTCTGCTTTGCATGCCAACATCAGTTGTCCCTAGCCAGATGGAGGTGATTGATTGCTGGTCTGTCTCTCTCTCTCTCTCTCATTTCAGGATGATTTGCCATTTGACTGTTGTGTGTCAGCAAACACCTGCAGTTCTGCTGCAGCACTGGCCAAATAGCCACTGAGATGGGGTGAGAAGAGAAGCAGCTGCCACCGCCTTTCCTCCACTTTTCTTTCCCAGAGAACTTGAGAGGCTGCAGATGTCTGCCGATAGGGGGTGCCATTAGCTCAGCTACAGCTCCAACTACAGGCTATATATATCCTATGATAACAGTCCAGGGGCTTAGCTTTTCCAGTGACTTCTAACCAGGGGGTGGGGGAGAGAGGAAAAACACTACCCCAGTCTCACTGTGCCCCTTCTGTCGCCATATTCTCCATGCAGATTTCACGCCGGCTGGGCTCCCTGATTAGGACAGCTACAAACTTGAACTCTTGCTTGAAATCTCTATATTAAAGTAAGCCGTGTTGAAGAGATCATCTTCCAGAACCAGCTGTTCAAGATGACCAACATATCCTATCATATCTCCAACCTCCTGGAGAAGATGACATCCACTGATAAAGATTTCAGGTAGGAATTAGGGTTTCTTGGAGGAGGGTGGTGGTGGCCTGTGTGTATGTGTGCGCAAGAGAGAACTGCAATGCCCTGTTTGGAGGTGTGTGTTGCTTTTGTGAACTGTTTGGTGAATTGCCCACATGTGTCTGTATTTGCAAAGGAGAGGTGGGAGGGAGACAGTTGTGGAGGAAGGGGTGATATTTTTTAATAAGGGCAGCTAAAAGAGGAAACATTTATCATGAAAAAGGTACTTATGCTTAGCTAGAATTGATAGCGTAGGGGAGGCAGGGCAATGCTGTAGGCTGTGTTTATAGATAAGGCAGATAGGAAATTTACTGCAGGTTTCCTCATAGGGAGAAAGGGAAAGATTACATTCTCCAATTTTTCATGCAGATAATATAGCAACCTTTTATATCCTTCCTAGGAGGTGGAGTGGAAACACTTTTCATCAGCTGTTACCTTCACTAGTTGGATTAAAGAAAAACAAATGTAATCTTTGCTAATAAACTGGAAAGCTAGAGAGAGCAATGGTCACCAGGCACTGTTTTGCTGCATTGCTGAAATAATTTCTGTTGGAGTTTAATCCATTTTAAAAGATGCTTCATTTAATTGGAAATATTTATTCCTAAATAAGTAACAGTATGATGTATGTTAGAAGTACTGGCATATATTGTACATTTGGAAGGTCTTGAAAGAAATGGTGATAAAAGCAAAGAAGGTGAAGTAGTGCTATCAAATATATTAAAGGGGGTGAACTCAAAACAATTGAAGGTTCCTCAAGCTATTATCTTCCAGATGTTGGGGGCAGGGGAGTGTAAATCCTGGAATTGGTAGCTAGGAATCCTGGGAATTGCAGTCCCAACACATTTGGACAGCAGCAAGCGAAGAAGGTTAATTAAACCAGAGTACAGAAACTGATAGTTCATTATTTCAAGATGTTAAAATAAATTCCTTTTTGATTTCACAGCACAAATAGACTTATGCTGGCTAACATATATAGTATATTTAGTTTATTTTACTCTGCTTGTAGATTGAAGTGTAATAAGATCATTTACTTTGATAGGCACAATTGGAGGGGAGGAAGGTTGTCCCTTGTTTGAAATATGGATATGTCACTGGAAAGACAGTCAAATTCTTTTTCTTTTTGCAAACTTGAAGTTTATCAGGATATAAAACACAAAAGAAAATGAAAATAGTGGGAAAAGGGGGAAGGGAAGAAAGTGTAGAGTAAAGTGGGAACAAGAAAAGCACTGACTTCCAACTCTTATTAGCACAGTAGTATAGGATAATAATATTACAGCCTTCAGTTTTTTTATTTTTACATGCGAATATATACTAACCATTTCTGTAACAACAAGCCTTATCTAACCAGCAAAAAACAAAGTCAAAGTTTCATTTTTCCCCATCTCTAGCACAAAATCCAGAAGCAGAATAACAGTAAAATTCTTATCAGAGAATATAAAGCTTACTGGAGTCAAAAGTTTATGAGATCAGGCAGATATTACTGATTTACTTAAAAGATGGTCCCATATTTCTTATATTTGTTGAGCTCAGAACTTTCTTTGTATCCCAAACCAGAAATAATTGCTTTGAATAGGCAGCAAATGCAATTGAAGTATTATCTATCATGATCTAATATATTGCATATTGTCTGTGACAAAAACTCAGAAATATCTATATTTTTTAAAATGTTTCACATTTTTAAAATTGTGCTCTTATTTTATAGATCAGTCTTTATAAAATCTTGTCCCGAGTCAGATGCTTAGTAATTACCAAATATTTTCTGAATATTGTTTTAATTATATGCTATTAGAGAAGGAAAATAGAAAAAAAGTAAGTAATAAGTACCTTACAGTAAGAAAGGATTTTAACCATATTTTATTGATGAACCCATAAAGGTAAGATAAAGTAAACCTTGATTAAGATATGCTTATAGATCACACTAAACTGAAAGCAAAGAGTCTGGTATTATATAGGGATCAGCATCAGCATGAACCATAATGGCACAAACCAATATTAGGAATAAACTAGCCAGGTGTATCTTATGATTACTAGCCTGGGCATGTTCTCCTTCATTATAAGTCCTTAATTAGTGTCTGTCTTCATACTAATGCTATCTTTTTAACCATAGATTACTGAACAAGTCACAGTTACCTCATTCACACATATAATTTATATGAAGCTATAAATCATGATTTAACAAATAATAATAGTTGATTTCATGTATCACTTGAGTAAAAATGAAGGAAATCACATTATGGCTTAGGGATATGTTAAATCCTGGAAATATAGCAGGCAATGATACAGTTATAAAAGTTGGGCTTTCTTATCCCTGCTGCTATATATCTTAGTTCCTTTTTTGCAGTGCTGGAATCTGAAGACTATTCCCCCTTTCATACAAGTAGAGAATCTTCTCTCGGTGCTCAAGGCTGATCTCTGACATGTTCATGTTTTCCAAGTATTAATAGATAGCTTTGCCCCAATTTTATCCTAGTGAGATCCAACATAAGATAGAGTTGTATTCAATGTTGGCTTTTAGATGCACAACACTTATACTAACAATTTTAGGGTAGCAGTTGTAGAATGTTGAAATCTGCAACCTCTGCAGTTGTGATTGAAATGTGTTTGTAGGAAATAATATTTTGGATTCAGTAGGGGCTAAATCTTGGGTAATCGTCCCCACATTCCCAGAATTGTTGAACTGTATTAAATATTAATATGTTTAATAACCAAGCAGGCGAGAAAAATCTGGGAGTTTGGATCTAATTTATAAGGGCAGCAAGCTGGAGAAGGATTAGTTAGAAAGATATCAATTTTAAATTCTGAGAATGTATTTCAGTGAGTTTCTGCTTTGATGTTATGCTCAGAAGATAGGCCTTAGAAACAGAATAATAAAAATGTTCAAGGCTTGGATGCTACAACCTGAGAATATCAGTTGCTCCATTGGTATTTGCTGTCGTAAGTGGTTAAGACAAAAATATGGCATGCCAAAGATGGTTATGGAAATCTAAGCATAAAGACAGGTTTGGGGGAATGTGGGCCTTACCTGCCTAATACATGATGTACTTCTTTGGATCAGAGCTAACAAGTTTCCTGGCAAAGCATTGCTAAAAGTGAAATATATTCTTCACTTTTAAATCAGATGATTTGCAGGGCTTTTCAGAAGCAAGAAGTTCCTGGAGCAAGCAAAAATTGAGTGACTCTGGATATTTTAATATTTCTGTATTGTATTGCTTTTAACTAAGAGGGTTCTTGTTCCACATTTAATAAATTTGTTATTCCTAGTGAAGAATTCATTTTGTTTATCTTTTGGATCGATAGATGTTGATCTTTCTTTCTATCATGGAACATGGATTTATGACTCCCCACTGACCAACCTATCACTGACACACTTTCTTCTAGATTTATGGCTACCAATGATTTGATGATGGAACTACAGAAAGATTCCATAAAGCTAGATGAAGACAGTGAGAAAAAGGTTGTGAAAATGCTCCTAAAATTGCTTGAGGATAAAAATGGAGAAGTGCAAAACCTGGCTGTCAAATGGTAAGTTGTTTTTTTTTTTACATGAACTATAAGAAAACACTACATGGTTCTGGTTGGATCCAGTTGAAATACTCTTGTCGAGTTCTGGGCAGTTAAAAAAAAGATAGTGACAAGTCTCTACCATGGCCCCCTACTTTCTGAAAAAATACTCCCCGTGAAATACAACACCCTTTCTCTGAAAGGATTTCTGATCAGGTTTTGAGTCCAGGCCTGTGGTGAATGTATCTGTGGGGCCTCTGGTCTAATTTATTATCATTATTAAATCTGTGGTGGTTTACATTTTTATTGTTTTTGTATTTATAAGCCATCCAGAGTTAACTGCAGTGGGGTGGCTGTACACAGTTTAAAATAATAATTTACTTGGAATAAGTCCAGAGGAGGACTACAGAGGTGATCAAGCATTTAGAATCCAAGCTTTATGATGAACAATTATTTTAGAAAAAGCAGTGGATCCAACAGACATATTTTACTCTATCTCTATGGTTTGTTCAGTATTTGCTGGTGATTGCCACCAGTTCGATTCTCACTGGCTCAAGAGTAGACTCAGCCTTCTATCCTTCTGAGATGGGTAAAATGAGGGTCCAGATTGTTGGGGGCAATATTGCTGACTCTGTAAACTGCTTAGAGAGGGCTGTAAAGCATTGTGAAGGAGTATATAAGTCTAAGTGCTATTGCTATTTGATGGGCTTTCTCAGTGATGGAATTTTGAAAGAGTACAAAACCTATGCTTTCCTAGTTTGTTTCAAAACCTGTCACCTCCCTAAGAATGATAAGACGGCTGTTCAGCAGACTTGCAGAAATTGAGGAGAAGACCTTGGAAAGGGGAGGAAAGCAAACCCAGTGTGACTGATCAGTCACTTTGTATAGCGCAACTTGCACATGAAAAAGCCAGATGCCCTCCATTTAGGAGCAAAACAAAACTCAGTGCTTGATGCAGAAATATTGACTAGGCATTGAACAAGGGTTATGCTGTTATAAATTTTCTGCTTGCTTGTGGATGGGTGCTTAACCATTAAAACGGAATAATGGGGAAAGGTCCTTAGTAAACTGTTGATATAAGCTGTTGGATAAAGGTTGGGGACCCAGGATTTGGATCTGAGAAAGGCTAAGATATGAAATTATTTTGAAAAGACTTCTAAAAATGGTGTATTCTGTCTCCTTCTACAAGGGTCTTCAAACTTGGCAAGCTAAAGCCCATGTCATACTGCACCAACGGATGCAAAGAGGATGTAAAACGGACAAAAAAGCTTGCCATCCGTTGGAAACGCGAATGCATCGTTGTGTACTCACTGCGTCCGTGATTCGTACTCTCTATCCGTCCAGCATCCGTCTACTGTGATTTCATCCGCTCAAAAAATTTTGAGCTGCACAAAACTTTTTGAGCGGATGAAGTATCCAACGCGTCCGTTATACATCCGCTACGCATACGGGGAAATCCGTTATACGTCCGTCGTCATCCATTACACAGCTGCTATATCTGCTAGACATCCGCTGCGCATCCGCGCAACTCAAATCCGCTCCAGCGGAAAACGGACACAGGGAGGAAGCGAAACGGACGCAGAACGGACACACAGCGTTAGTAGCACGGACGTAGAAAGGATGAAAGCGGATGCAGCTACGCATCCGCGTCATCCGCTACGCATCTGCTGTGTATCCTCTATGCATCCGCTACGCAGCCGCTCTTTCCGCTACGTCGTCACTTTGCTATGCTCCCCCGGAAGCCCTGCGGACGTGCCATCCGCTTCCATCCGCTTTCATCCTCTAGGCTTCCGTTGAGCATCCGTTTTACATCCGCGATACGTCCTCCCCCCGTCCATTGTTGTCTGCTCTGTTTATGCAAATTTTCTTTTGAGAGCGGATAACAACGGATGGAAAATTTGTTCGTCCACTGTGTCCTTTTTACATATGTTTTGCATTCATCGGGCGATGTGACCTGGCCTTTAAGACTTGTGGACTTCAACTCCCAGAATTCCTGAGCTAACATAACTGGAGGGGGAATTCTGGGAATTGAAGTCCACAAGTCTTACAGTTGTCAAGTTTGAAGACCCCTGTTTTACAAGAACTTCAATTTCATACCATGCAGGTCTGGTTTCTCTTCTGTGGCTTTGCTGCTGATTAGCCAACAGGGTCATATCAGGGAAGAAAGCAGCCAGGTTATCTTTCATCTTGACTTAAAAGGCAGCAGAGACTCGCTTAAAATGCCGAGCAAGATGGATATATTTTCAATAGACCAGTTTAATGCTAAAACCTTTCCTGGGTGTAGGCTTCCATAGCAAAGGATAACTCCTGTCTCTTGACCATTACTTGTATTGTGAAAGATATATGTTGGCTGAGAGACATCTGCGCAAGACAGGAAGAGGCAGGTTGGTTTGAATTGCATTAGAACTCCTATCTTCTCTGAGGAAGGTCTTTTTTTAATATAGGATTTCTTTCTTCCTCCCCAGCTTGGGTCCTTTGGTGAGCAAAGTGAAAGAATATCAGGTGGAAATGATTGTTGATACACTGTGTACAAACATGCTATCAGATAAGGAACAGCTTCGGGATATTTCTAGCATTGGGTTAAAGACCGTCATTTCTGAGCTGCCTCCCCCATCTACAGGTAAAAAGCCTTGACTCTCTGTTCAAACAATGAGGCTGGTTCTTCCTTTGCAGTCAGTCTGTAAGAACGAACGAACCAGCCTGCCAGCCTCCAAATGTGATTGGGAAGCTATGCTGGGTGGAGTTTGTTTTGTGGGATTTATTTTCCAAATGCTGTGATTATTAAAGAGAAAAATGTGCATACCTGGACTGTAGAGGGTGGGTTTTTTTTTTAAAAAAAAAAGAGTTTCATGCTGTGACTAACAGTGAATATCATTAGAAATGGAAGCAAGGAAGCATAAATGAAATAAAATTCACAGTTTGCAAATTACTACTGACCTTGATCTGAAGAAAATGCCAAGGTGAAATTATTTATAAAAGATGCAAATGTTGCTCTGGTGATTTATCTAGGCAGATGCAAATGTAAATTTAATGAGATGATCACTGTCTGCTTGAAGTCCCTTTCATCAGAACAATGCCCTGTCAATACATACATGCAAGCTGTGGTCTTGACAATACAAATAATCTGTTGTTTGCCATTGTGATTGAAAGGATGCTACATGTGCATTCCTGGCAGAAGGCCTTTCCTTTCTCATCATAGACAAAGAACTTGTTTTTCTACAGTAGTGATGGGAGGATTCTGGAAAACAGACTATTTTCTAAGCAAACAAGCAAAGATGTTTGTTTCAATGCCCCTTTCCCATAGTCATTTTAGGTAGTTCTTCCACAAATGGACTTAGCTTCATGCTGACTTAGCTTTTCGCTTGATGAACATTGGAACCAAATCCTACCAAATTCATCAAATAAGGTCATCACATCAGAACTTTTTCTTTTAATTTACTATTACTGTTACTATTATTATTATGGATTTATTTTATTTTTATTGTTGCTTAAATTTAACATGAGTAATGCTAACAAAGTCAATTAGCTCTGGTTATCATGAGTACGAAATCAAACTTGCAAATTCACAAAGGTAATATGTAAATATGTTACATATTACCTTTTATATATTTACCATTAATATGTTAAATGTTCACTTCCAATATAGCATTTCTGCTTATTATCTCATTCAGGCAGCAAATCATGTAAGTAGTTTTTGACATCTTCTGAAATAACCAGATCTTGACAATATTTTGGAGGATAATGAAGAAAAGGGTCACTCTTGCCTCAAGGAGAAATTGTTCCATAGGAGAGGAATACCTAGGGTTATGGTTGCAGAGAGGGAGAAGGATCAGAACCTGGGTCCCCCAATATGGTACCTGAGTGCCATTGTGCCTACAGACGCCTTCCTTTGTCATTGCACCTGACTTTCTATGTGTTCAGAAAACAGGAAGCTGCGATGCTGCAAAAAATAAATACCTTGGCCTCTGATAGCATCATCAGTTCCAAACATTTCCTGTGATTCCTATGGATCTTATAATTTTTCTCAACAGACCAAAATGATGATTGGCTGTAGTTCAGGGCAGTTTAGAACTGTGTCCTCCTGCCCTCAGCAGAGGAACCAGGAATAGAAAGAAGCTTCCTGGGAGAGAATTGTTTGAAGCGTGAAGCAGTAGCAAGTAGCATAGGAACATTTGGTCCATCTACATTTTGTACCTGGTCATATCCCAGTGATATCTGTGATTGTGAGTAAAACTCCTCAAAGCAGATACTACTGGGATATAAGCAGATCTTTTTTGAGAATACTGACAGAATGTATTCCAAAGTATTCCAAATAGGACTATCAGCCCTAAAACATTAGTGACTCTGGAGTAAAATCTATGCAATACACACTAACAGTAATGTTTGGATCACTGGAATCTTGTGCAAAACATCTAGCAAATGTTTCTCTAATGTTAAAGAAATAAAATTGTAATAATTGCGTGTTATGCTGCCTTTTTCTAACTTCTACAGTTCTTAAATGGCATAGTTCTTGGTTGTGTTGACTGAGGAATTTGGGAATGTAATTGTTCTGTCTTTAGACTGCTGGCTGAATATAAAGACAGACAGTCAACTCTACAAAGGCTTCCATACAAAGTTTCTTTATTAGGTCACCAGGCATCCTCAAATATAACTCATGATTATGTCAAGATCCATCTAATGTCCAATTCTTTGCATAGCTGACTTCATGGTGTAAAATAATAATGATCTTTCATCCCATAATGAAGGAGCAAGGGGGTGAGACACCACCACGGTGCTGGGGTCCACGCAAGAGTGAAGGAACCTCCCCCAACACAACCAAGGGTCAATTCAGTGACCAATCAGGATTACAGATGTGACCACATGATATGAACTACATTTTCCAGGATCCATTAACTACATTTACCATGAGGCATTCCCTTAAGGGGACAGTTCCCAATTCTAATTTAACTAACTCAATTCCCTGTCTGGACAGCACAGTAATCCTTACCTACCTGGAGAGTGTCATTTTGGAGAAGACTGATATAACACGATGATTCCATTGTTTGTGAACAGTTCATGACTTGAACTCTTGCTAATTAAATTTGCTTGATCTGATCCGATTGTTTGCAATGATAAAAGCATTGTAAAACAGGAACAATTTTGTTGAAACCCTCACTCTTTTTCTCTTCAAATTCCCGCCTTCCCAGGTTCTACCATGACAGCCAATGTTTGCAAAAAAATAACTGCTCAGCTGACTGGAGCTATTGGAAAGCAAGAAGATGTGTCGGTACAGCTTGAGGCCCTTGACATTTTGTCAGACATTTTGAGCAGGTACATTTAAACAAATTATTTTTCAACAATGTTGTTTCAAAAAGCTTTGAAATGTCCTTGCCTGGTATGAATTCTAGAAATTGACATCCACACATCTTAAAGGTGGAGAAACACTACTTTAGATAAAACGGACTCTAACAGCAAGGCAAACTATCAAAGGTCCTTGGATTCTGGAATCCTTACTGGATTCCGGAATCCTTACTGGAATGCAGCACACACAAATGACAAATTTATCCCTTTTTCTTCTAAGTCAAAAAGCCCAAGAGAGCCAAATAGCTAAATCTTTGAATTAAGGTGGCTTTCCCCATCACTGGTCCTTTGAGATTAAACAGCCAGGAGTTGTTGAAGCTTCTGTTTTTAGATTCATCCCCAGAGAGAAACATCTTAGCAGAAAGAGGAGGGTAGGGGAGAATATGAGCTGCCCTGCCTTATTAAGTGGATCCTTCCAGGATTCAGGAAGTAAAATTTAAGAAACAATAAGTGATCAGAGAAAGTATGTTAGAGATTTTAACTTTATTTTAGATAAGTCTTGCCCCCTTCTTAAATATTGAGGGTTGGTTTCCATTTTTGATGAGCCTATATATTGTGCCTTTATTTGCACTTGGTTGGTCTTAAATTGTAATTCCTTTTTCTGTAAGCTCTTCCCCCCCCCCCCCCCCCCC